>SJYV01026022.1:177292-190412 GCA_006410875.1 Neotragus pygmaeus | reverse complement strand
GGAAAGTGAATGACAACAGGGGGGTGAGTTCTGAATAAGCCACAGCTGTTATAATCAGCCCTGCAGGAAATGGTAAAAACAAGAGCCTTCTTATGGGACTCAGAAGAGTATGTTGCTTGTTGTTGTTCAGTAGCTAAGTCATGTTCAGCTCTTTGTGTCCCCATGGACTGCAGTGTATCAGGCTCCCCATGCCTTCACTGTCTCCCAGAATTTGCTCAAATTCATGTTCATTGAGTCAGTGATGCTATCCAACCATCTCATCCTCTGCTGCCCTTCTCCTTACCTTCACTCTTTGCAGCATCTGGGTCCTTTCCAATGAGTTGGCTCTTCGCATCAGGTGGCCAAAGTATTGACACTTCAGTTTCAGCATCAGTCCTTCCAATGACTAGTCAGGGTTTCCCATTTTTCCATATCCTGAAGAGTCAGGATTCCCATTTAGGATGGACTGGTTTGATCTCCTTGCAGTCCAAGGGAGTCTCAAGTATTCTCCAGCACTACAATTTGAAAGCATCAATTCTTTGGCGCTCAGCCTTCTTTCTGAACCAACTTTCACATCCATACATGACTACTGGAAAAATCATAGCTTTGACGATATGGACCTTTGTCAGTGAAGTGACATCTCAGCTTTTTAATACACTGTCTAGGTTTGTCATAGCTTTTCTTCCAAGGAGCAAGTGTTTTTTAATTTCATGGCTGCAGTCACCATCTGCAGTGATTTTGTTGCCCAAGAAAAGAAAACCTATCACTGTTCCCACTTTTCCCCGTATTTGCTATTAAGTGATGGGACTGCATGCCATGATTTTAGTTTTCTGAATGCTGAGTTTTAAGCCAGCTTTCTCACTCTTCATTCACCCTCATCAAGAGGCTGTTTAGTTCCTCTTATAGTTGCCTAATCTCTAATAAATACAATAAATTCAAGGAAAGTCTTACTTAGCTAGAATTAAGGGCAAACAGTCGTTAGCTCTTTATTCCCCTGAGCTCATGCCTACTCTTCCTTTTCTTGTGCTCTCCTTGGACTCAGTATAAACTTCCAATGCTGCACTCACCTAGCCTCGAGGAGAACATGCTACATCTCTGAAGCGTAAGTTAAGCACAGTAGCTGGCACGAGTTCAGGCCCAAATGTTTGTTGAATATTGCGTATGGAAACATGATTGAGAACTTGTCACCACTGACTTTTAAATGTGAAAAAGGTTTTTACCATTAATTTGGACAAAGGAGAATTAGAAGTTCAACCCTAGTTTATATGGCAATTCCTCAATATTCTTCACAAAATAAGTAAACTTTAAATGCACATTCAAGTTCACTTCTTAGAACAAGCAAAATGACACTTTAAGTACAGTTGACCTTTGTACAACACAGAGGCTGGGGTGCTGACCCTCCACCCAGCTGCAACTCTGTGAGTAATTTACGGTCTGCCCTCTGTATAGTATTCCTCTTGTCATTCAATGTCTCACACCCACAGATTCAACCAAACATGGATCATGTGGTATTTACTACTGAAAAAAATTTGCATGTAAATGGACCCATGCAGTTCAAACCTGTGTAGTTCAAGGGTCAACTGTATGTTATATGTTCTAAAAAAGTCACGGGAGCTAGTATAAAAACTAATTAAGTTTGGTAAAGGAAAAACACAGAAGTCAGATAGCAAAGATGCCAGCACAATACTAAAGGTAAAATAGAAATAAGGTTATGGATAATTGGTATTAGAAGACAGAAATTAGTACAGATATTTAAAAACACAAAATCAGTCCATAACATGGGGCAGATAAGATTTTGCAAAGGATAAACCTGATTATTAAACAGCAGAGTTGATTTTATGTTAAAAAGTTTAAATAATCAGTAAAGTTATATGATATAGGAAGGTCATGTTTAGGGAGAGATTTATATGGTTTTCCTCACTGGCACTTTGCGTAAATATGGATTATACTTAGAAAATCCTTTATTTCTGATTTGGTATTTAGCAGTGATAGAGAGCTGGTTACACAGCCCTAGGGTCATCAGCATACATCTTGCCTGGAAAATTCTTCAGCCCCCACTCTTCAAAATGCCCACTCTTAATTTTCTGTTGAGAGTAAAGTGAAATTTTTTTGCAAAACTGTATGTGATATAAATTGCACTGTAAAAGAAGGAAACAAAATGTTTTTAATTAAGTAGTTCAGAGAAAGAGAAACAGGTGAATAGAGGTACACAGACCTAAGGATCTCTCTGGAGGACAAAAAAAAACAAAAATACATCATCTGTCCATTTACCCATGAGGTAAAAGGGATCAGGAGCCACTGAAACACTATTTCACACCCTTGTCTAGGAGCTGAAAGAACAGAAATTGTATACATTCACATTGTAAACTGTGCATCATTCAAACTTAAAATCTATAATTAACATCTACTCAATCTACTAAAAATCATTCACAAAGTATTATGTAGGCAAATGTGTTTAAAAAAATATTTTAATAAGCATATTCAGAATGGCAGATAGGGAACCGGGGAAGGGAATTATTTTACAGTGCAAAATTATTATGCATAAATTTAAAAACATTAATCCATAATTTTAAATGCCTATTTAAATATTATTTCAAATACGTTTTAAAGCTCAACAGATTTGTTTTGTTGAACTGAGTTGCAAATTTTGAACTCTATTTTAAAACACATCATAAAACAACATCATTCCAAATGAAGATAGTGCTTTGCTGGGGGTTAGGCAGGGGGTGAGGGAGACTAAGTAACTGTTAACGAAGGCTTCTTTTCCCAATGCAGTTTGTCAAGAGTTATGAAATGTACTAAATCTTAAGCAAATTAAATTCGTGATATTACTAAAATTTTTTAAAGTAGTGCAATGACTTATCAAGTTATAGTGGCTGCATTACAAAGAACGTACTGTGTGAAATACCTGTATAAACATAAAATACAATTAAATATTTCTCTATGAAAAGCTGAGCATTATGTATTATAATAGTGGAATGTTTTTCATTAGGCAGACTTTAAAAATATTAAGAAAAGTAAAATTTCCTAACATGTATACAACATGTGCCATATTTGCAAACATGCCTGAGAATTTATTTAAAATGTTCCTGTAATATCAGTTTGCAAGAACTTCACAAACCTGCTAACAAAATGCATCTTTTAAAAAAAGGTGAAAATGGCATCTGTAATATTGCAACAACTTAAAAAAAGTACATCATCACTATTTCTATTGACCATCTTTGAAAAAGAGCTAGCATACTTTGGATTCATATAATAAAATTTGATTTAGAAAATGGATTGTGACCATCTGCTAAAGCTGCCATTCTGGATAAATTAATGTTCTAGGTAAAACAAAACAACAAAGAGCTCACGCTTCTCACCACATTCACCCAAAACTTTGATTTACTTGGATCTATATGTAACAACAGTGAATCTACATCATGTAAAGTCAAGTGTTGTAAAGTGGCTTTTAACACTGTTTGGGGAAAAAAAGTTGTTCACATTGGTGGAGGGAAGCAGTCTTAACAGAGGTTAATAGTAATACTTCATGGAGAATAAGGCCTAAACCATAATTTCTCAGTGCAAACCTCTACTCAATTGCATTAGACAGTTGAGCCATGAAAAACAAGACCACAGAAGATATATTCTAAAAAGACACTGGCTCTTTGATGGCTGAAAATGAATTGCTGGAAGTATTTGGGGGTATGTCTGTGTGAGAACAGTAGTTAATAATCTTTTATAAAAGTTTGGATATAGGTTGGTCTATCAGCTGTATAAAACTACATTTTTTTAAGTAAGAATTTTGCACTAAAATAAAATGGCACTCTTGCAAGGTGATGCAATCAGTTCAGTTCAGTTGCTCAAGTCGTCTCTGACTCTGTGAATGGATGATCCTATTTGTAATCACACAGAGCAATGGTTACTTAATAGCTTATTTTCACTTTGGAAATGCTCTATCAAATATGAAAAGCTCAACTGTGATTGGAAATCTAATTATCTGGTGATCTATTATCACCAGATAAGTTTATCACTTTTTCCTCATAAAATATTGTTGCCTGCCAACTCCTTGTGTGTGCCAATATCTAAGTATCACTTGACCTTTCCCCCTTTTACTTAATGCAAAAATGGGAAATTTTATAAAGCATATAAAAATAACTGAATGGGATTCTGGTTAGCATGATACATTTAAGCACTTGAAGTCAACATTAAACTTCTGTTTTGCTTCAAAAGTAATTTTGAAAATTATAGCAAATGCAAAACAAACTATGTGATCTAAGTATCATGCTTAACTTCAGTTCTCAAACTATTTGTCCTTAAGTAAAACTTGAAAAAACAAATGTTCACAATCCTTTATGAATGGTTTTACCACCTGGATAAGAAACATGACTCAGTTACTACACAAACACTTAAAAATTCATTAGAAAAACCTTAGCAAAATAAAATGAAAGCTGACAGACTCAGAATATCAATTCCTCTCATAAAAGTACCAACTGTACAAGTTAAGAAAATTATACAAGCTTTTGTGTTAAGAAAGGACAGCTCAGTCAAGACATATGTACTGTAAAAATCTTTCAAAGGCTACAAAGAATCTGGAAAAATACAGAATGTATTTCTTAAGCCCAGATAAGAATATGGAAAGACATCATTGATGTCAACAATTTTACATATACAAACCTGACTTGGTTTATTTTTAAACTTCTATATATAAAAAAATCATGCTAGCATAACTTTCAGGATTCATAAGGGTTTCCTTAATAATGAATGATACTCAATTTGTATGGAGAGAAAAATATCTGTTATAAAAGATATTTCAAGAAACTCAGAAAAATTGGTTATTAATCAGAAATTTGAACTTGTTTTTTCCTTCTCTGCCATCAAACTAAGCAAAAAGTACCTTGTAGTGAAATTTTAGGATTAATACATCAAATAAGAAGGTACAGATAGATATGTCTGTAGTTCATTCAAATTTACTAAACTATTTGTTATTTCCTTAAAAGGGCTTTTACAATTTTAAAGTAAAAAATCTGCAAAGCAGAATTATGAAAACTTATTCACTAAAGTTAGGACTCAATTCAAATTTTAACCAACTGCTTCAAGAAATCAACTTTTTAAGGTAACCCATCAACCCTGAAAATTTTAGTCACACCAGAATGTACTCCAAAGAAAGTTTAAGTTTAGTCATCTGTGTTCTCAAGTTCTTCAAATTTTCCATGTGAAACTGTGTCTTGGAAAAGCTCAGAACCACCTGGACTTTCTTTGCCATTGCTATTTACCCTTCGCCTTTTGGCAGGTCTCTCACTTTTCTCATCAAATTCGTTTTCATTTCTTGCAGTCATATGGGTGATTTTTGGGTCAGTGGTTTGGTTATCGGTTTCATAACCATTGGTATCCATATCTGTGTGAAGTGGTTTCTTACTTCCACCTGTTGGTCCATTAACATGTAATCCTTCAACTCTCACTTCTTCTTTGTTTAATGTTTCACCTGGCCCATTAGATGACACCCCTAGGTTGGAAGAGACATGAAAGCAACTGCTAATATTATAAAGCTATTTAATAAATTATTATAAAAGTGCTATAAACAGCTATAAAACAAGGTTTTATCAAGGAAGTGAGGTATCAAATATGTGTGTGTGTGACACATGTGTGTATATATAGCCTGAATTCTGGCTCTATTTACTTTAGTAGCTGTGTGACCTCAAATTATTTACACTCTCTTGTACCTCAGTCTGATCACACACATACAATGAGGATAATAACAAATTTATAGGGTTGCTGTGAAGATTAAGCTAATAAATGTAAAAAATTAAGAATAGGGTTTGGTATGCATTAATAGCATGCTGGTACTACATGGCAATAAATAAGCAATGGATCCACCAGCAGTCTAAATAAGCTGAATTAAAGCAAAGATTCATAAATTATTCAGGTTTAACAGTTTGTAACTTTCTAAAAAAATGAAAAAATTATATTATTTCTATAGCAGCTTGAGTTTTCTAACTGCCACATAAAAGCAAGATGACATGACTTTTTCATTCTTAACATTAATCTGTCATAATGTTAAATTAATGCCTGCACTATACAAGCATACACTTGAAAATGCTGAAGGCAAACACAAATTCCTTCCTAACAGATTGAGAAAAGAAATAGTATAATTAATAACATAACAAAAGGTCATGTTGACTGTAAAATGGAAGACAAATTTTGTGAATGTTTAATGTAAAATACAGAATGTGCTAATGGAGAAAATGAAAATTATCTGAAAACATAAGAATGAGCCTCAAATATACATTTTGCTCAAAGAAAAAGTATTTTCTCAACTCAAAAATGCACTCAAACCATGACTGCTTATGAGATTGTGTACCATATGATATAAAAGGAGTGACTTTGCCATAGTAAGCACAAGAAACTAGGTTAAACGATCATTAGGTCAAAAATCACTATTAGATTTCATGACACTAATTAAAGCCCCTTAAGAAAAAAGACAGTTGGGTTGGAAAGCTCTTCCTTTCCTTGAAAAGCCTAAAAATCTTAATTGTATCACATGTGAACGGCTTCTGGGCGGAGTAATGTGTAAGTAACTTATGAACACTCTTCCTAGGCTAACTGCATGTTATCATCAAATGGTTAAAAGGATTCAACCAACTGCCTATCAAAACACTTAATTCCAGAAAGTTCCAAAAGACAAAAACTTGAATTTACTTTGTGCTGGCAATTACTTAGTGTTTACATTTTATTAAGTATTATAAATACTCTAGAGATGATTCCTTAAGTATTCTGAATCTGCAGATGTGGAACCTGCAGATACAGAGGGTTGACTGTACTACCAACTGTCTGCCTCCCCGAGTTTCCACCCCAGTCCCAATCTCAGCTGCTTATTCAACTTTAGGATGGTTGTGATTGGCATTAGAAATCATGTCAGTGAACCTGAATGTTCTTGAATCAGGAAATGGCTGCTGGGCCCTAATATTTGTTTGGCTTGTTCTTAGAAGGGAAGTAATGAGGGAATGGAAAGGGATCATTAAATGAAAAAATATATTCACCACAGTATATTAAATGCCAGTGTGAGAGCAAAGACCAGAAAAAAGGTCAAATTGTTCAATGTTCCTCTTCTAGTTTCTGTAGGGGAGGAGGGATTAGCTGTCCACTGGCCCTCCCCTAAAGCTGTTACATCAGAATGCAGGTGGGCAGAGCTTATCTCTAATTTACCAGTTTCCTATTAAAGAGGATCAGAGAAGATTTATTACTTTCTGCTTAGAGATGGTCTTACTTAAGACTATTTTAATTAAAGTAGAAATCAAGAAAATTCTCTGACCAGGCCTTACTGATCCTCAGTCCACTCTATATTTTAAGCAAGAACATATCTGAACCTCAAATATGTGTTTCTTTGCTTCTTTTTCATGGGCATAAAAATGAATGTTTTTGTACAATATGAATGCACAGGCTGACAGATCTGTTTTATCTTTTCTTATCTTTCTAGGTTATTATACTATCACGGAGAAAAAATATACAAGGTGCCCTTGTTACCTTTTTTCCATTTATATGCTTAAAGAGGTTTCCTGCTAAACTGTTATAAGCACTCAAAGTATTTCATCAAGTATCTATGTACTTCTGATGTGAAACAGCTGGAGTTCTGGTCTAAGACTTAACAAATAAGAATACTTACATCTAGACATTCCAACCTGATAAGAAAATAGATGCTCTTTTCTTAAAAGAAATGGTCGTTGTTGATGGTATACTTTATTAAATGTACTTTTTAGTGATATCAATGGGAATTCTTTCCAATTAACTTGTACATTTTCTCTGTGTTAGTATATATGCACCCTGATATTCTGTTTCATCTGGTATTACTTCAGGTCTGCTTTGGGGGTTGAACAGACACGGAAACAGAATTTCCCAGGCTATTGAAGGAAAAGTGAGGTGAAGTCGCTCAGTCGTGTCCAACTCTTTGCGACCGGTTGGACTGTAACCTACTAGGNCTAACAGAAACAGATAATGCACCAGGAAGAACTGCTGGAAATAAATCTGGTATAGTGGGAATGGGTAACGGAGCCACTCAAAGGAAACTAGAACTGACGAGATACCAAAATTATTTTAAATCTCTGAATATAACAATGATATTGTTAAAGACTTATTACCACTGTTTCTTAAAGGTTAATGCCATCCAGAATGCTTAAGGAAAAGAGGAGGTAAGTAGACCACCCAGGGGGTTGGAGCAGCATTCAAATAGTTGGAATTATGCCGAGTTATATTTTACTTAAAAAAAAAAAAATTCCAAGGCTGTTACAGCAAAATCTTCAATTTGCATATGGCTACCAATTCTTTTAGGTAGTGAATGGAGAGACTCTGTAGTAGGATTTATCAAAGGCCATGTACAGGCAGCAAAGTGGCAAATGTGCTTCATTTTGGTGAACAAATGAAAGGTAACTATGTAACAGAAAAATAAGCAAATAACTTTCAGGATAATCTGCTCTTAACTATACATTTTGACTAAAGAGGAAGACTGAAAAATGCAGTCAAATTTTTGTCTAAAGGCATTTATTAACTTAATGTTTTTGTCTAAAGGCATTTAAATTTTGCGTGGTCACTTAAAGTGCAACTGTTAATGGAAAGAGAAGGTCCTGGAAGGAAAGTACAAAAATATTTCTATGCTAGAGAAAACCACAATTTCTCCCCATCTGCAATATTCAGTCTACATGGCTTCTTTCAGGAGATCTAACACAGCTAAAAGGGACGAGGAGGAGTTTAAAAAAAAAAAAAATTAGTTTTAAGAAAAAAACTTTATAAGACCCAGAGGGAATAAAGTTGAAGACTACAAAATACTGTTCTTGTCTAGCAGGAAAACATTTCTTCACTTCATACCGTAACACCAGGGGACACACTGTTAACTCTTAAAGCCTGAGAAAAGAGAAGATATGGGATTACTTTTAACGATGACTACTCCATCTACAGAATACTTAAACCTTAAGAAGAATCAAGGTGACAGATATAAGTAGCTTCAAAAAGTTTTTCAGAAGCTATGGAGAGATTATTAGAGAAACTAAAATGTTTAGTGGCACATCCCTACCTAACCTGTTGAGCCTGACGTCACAGAGGACCAATTAAGCCAGCCCACAACACTTCCCTTGGTGATGCTTTCTGAAAGAGAAAACTGGATGAACCATGGGTCTGACCCAGCATGGCAATTCTTATATTCTTACTGCTGATGACGACAGGCTGCCTGTAGTTCATGTGTGAACTTTATTTCTGAAATGGGTGAAAAGATGAAAGATATTACTATTGCTTTTCCCTATAGCTTGAAAACTATTTTAAGATATACTCTGAAGACTGGATAGCTGTATGTAGTTCTACATTATTATGTCTCAATGCTACCAATAAATAAAAATTTAACTATAAATTGATAATAAGCAATTATATAAAAACTGGAATACTGTTATATGTAAAATTCTACTCATTATGGCCTTTGAACAAAAAGGAATGAGGCAGAGTCCAATGTTTCATGATTTCCAAGGACAATTATACCCATTTATTCCCTTTCAGGTAAGTTTGCTTTAGATTTTATTGTTTTAATACTCCAGACAGTGAAATGACCAGAAGTAACACCTATAAGGAACATGACCAAGGGACAGTCCAGTCAAGTAGTTTGAAAAGCACAAGAGTATGCATATAAGCACATCTTTCAAAGGCAATTATTTGGCTAGGCTTAAGAATTTTACTGGTGCAGGCTGACCAAATGAAGTCACAACTCTGCTTTATTTTTATTTCATAAACATAATACAGGGAATAATAAAGGCAAGTATGGTACAGTGAATTTCACTGTAAAGTTCATTAGTATTTTAGAGCAATACATGAAATAAAGGGTTCGATACTCTATTACTAAGTACTTAACAGTAACACATTACTAGTCAGATTGGGGATAACGTATTCTGCAGCTAGACTAAAAGAAGCTAAGAGAATTTGGTGCATGGGGAGTGGATTAGACATATGAGGCATTTTGCTTAAAAAATGGATACAATAACAAACTATACTCCCTCTATCACTAGGAGTTAGCTAAAGTTGTATTTATTAAATATTATTTCTGTTAGAGGAAAAGGCTTCAGAATATTTAGGAAAACTTTTAATGTACATGTTCACTTCTCTATAAAATATTTTGTAACAAAAAAGAAAATCCAATTTGACTTGATCTGTAATATTCCCATGTCTTTCCCCTTTGATATCATCTATATCCAGATCTTATTTTTGGTTCCCAAGATCTAAAATAGATTGAGCAAGGAAAAATATTAATTTCTCTTCCTCTTTAAAGGATTTCTATTGGGCATATGGCCCTGTAAGTTTTAGAAGACAGTCTCTCCTATTCTTACTGCTCTCTTGGTGTTGCTAAATCAAAACTGTATGTGCTTATACTGAGTGGAATAGAATTTAACAAAAACAAGCTTTCACAGCTCTTCTGATCCATCTCCTCTCAGGAATACTACTGAAAACATGTACTCTTAACATCTACTTTGATAAATTTGCTATCTCAAATAATATGAACTGTAGTTTACAATGTTTTGTAAGACACTGAAAGTTTAAATACCCCATGAAGATGTCAATAAATGGATAAACTGAAATTAGTGTCAACTTTTATCCTTTTAAAGAAAGAAGAGTTTAAAAATCACAATTCTCTCAAGAAAAATTTAGAAAAGCTTAGCAAAAATGACTCAAAAAGAAAAAATGAACTCACGTTACACCAGGATGAAGATTGTATTTCTTTTTTCCAAATCGTGTTTGCTGAGCAAAGAAATCATAACGTTCAGATTTTTTCCACATATAATAGAATGCTACACATTCACCAACTGATCTTGTTCGAACCTATAAGAAAGAAATACTTGTTTCTAAGAATTATTTCCTCCTTAAAGGAGTTATTTCATGAAAAAAATCTTGTTTGAAAATAAATTTAGCTGACCTTTAAGTAATAAATAATAGCAGTTATAAAATATAATATAGTAGCAGCTGTGTTAAAAATTACTCTTTCTAAGCTCCCATTCGGAGAAATCACATATTGGCAACAGGTCTTCAGATACTAAGCATTATGCTTTTAAAGAAACTATCATATTCATTTACTATAAAAATAAATACCCCTTTATCAAAAATGTCTGGCAGTGGCATTTGAATTAAAATTAATGTTACAAGAGATGTGCAAATACTTTTACTCACAGAACACACAGGGAGACTGAATTACAATGCTGTTTTAAAGGATCCTCTTAATAATCCCAACACTGATCCAGACTCAGCTACTTACATTGTAGAAAGGCTAAAAATATTTCAATGAGTTAAAAGCTATTATAAAAATGCTAATATTTGTTTCAAATGGATTTATCTTTCCTTTTCTCCTTTGCCTTTAGCTTCTCTTCTTTTCTCGGCTATTTGTAAGGCTTTATTTTGGGGGCTCTAAAATCACTGCAGATGGTGACTGCAGCTATGAAAATTAAAAGATGCTTGCTCCTTGGAAGAAAAGCTAGGACAAACCTAGACAGCATATTAAAAAGCAGAGACATCACTTTGCCAACAAAGGTCTATCTAGTCAAAGCTATGGTTTTTCCAGTAGTCATGTACGGATGTATAGTCCAACTATAAAGAAAGCTAAGCACCAAAGAACTGATTCTTTAGAACTGTGCTGTTGAAGACTCTTGAGAGTCCCTTAGCTGCAAGGAGATCAAACCAGACAATCCTAAAGGAAATGAGTCCTGAATACTCATTGGAAGGACTGATGCTGAAGCTGAAACTCCAATACTTTGGCCACCTTATGTGAAGAACTGACCCATTTGTAAAGACCCTGATGCTGGGAAAGATTGAAAGCAGGAGAAGAAGGGGACAACAGAAGATGAGACAGTTGAATGGCATTACCGAATTGATGGACATGAGTTTGAGTAAGCTCTGGGGGTTGGTGATGGACAGGGAAACCTGGCGTGCTACAGTCCGTGGGGTCGCAAAGAGTTGGAGATGACTGAGCAACTGAACTGAATATTTGTTTATAAAATCACTCCAGTGGTTTACTGTGCTATACCTAATNAGGAAATGAGTCCTGAATACTCATTGGAAGGACTGATGCTGAAGCTGAAACTCCAATACTTTGGCCACCTTATGTGAAGAACTGACCCATTTGTAAAGACCCTGATGCTGGGAAAGATTGAAAGCAGGAGAAGAAGGGGACAACAGAAGATGAGACAGTTGAATGGCATTACCGAATTGATGGACATGAGTTTGAGTAAGCTCTGGGGGTTGGTGATGGACAGGGAAACCTGGCGTGCTACAGTCCGTGGGGTCGCAAAGAGTTGGAGATGACTGAGCAACTGAACTGAATATTTGTTTATAAAATCACTCCAGTGGTTTACTGTGCTATACCTAATTGGGAACTAAATGGCTCCCCTTACACATATTAAATATATGGGACTGGCAGATGATGTTGACAAAATTCCCTTTTTTGCTACTTTGCTTGTAGATCTGGTAGGGTTGCTGCATAGAAAATACTGGGAATTTAAAAGGAAAAGTGTATCTGAATGAGTGTTTGAGATGCAAGATGATATGATTTAATTCATAACTTTCTGGTCCTGAAGTTGGCTATCTGCTGTGGGACTGACTAGACCTAAGGTCAACTTTATGACATCCCTATTTTGTTAGGGTGCACCTATTTTTCTTTCTGCCTCTCTGATTGCACTTCATGACTTTGGCCCCATGTTGCTTTAAGAAAAAGCTATCAGTGTTTTAAAAACAAAAACCCCAATCACCTTCTCAAGCTGTTTTTTTGCTTCCTTTTTAGAAACTTATTCTAGAAGACAACTGTCGAGTCAACTGTACTTTATTGAAAGCAAAAACTGGAAAGACATTTTGCGGAATGCAAAAGTTTACAGTATTATGAAAAGTCGTCAATTAAGTAAGTTTGCATAATACAACCTATGATTAAGATTCAAATTTCAATTCCAGGTGTAAAAACAAAGAATATTTTCAATGGACTATTCCCCTCCTTCTTAAGAATTGTCCTCCCTATGGTTCATTGGAACAAACTTGTGAATTAGGTATAGGTCAGATGACTTTTGTAACACTAAAATACCACCATCCCAAATATTCTTCATAAATAAGAAATTAAGGTCTTATTTCAATATCATGTTAAGACTTTTTTTGGCTA
>SJYV01026022.1:159928-176302 GCA_006410875.1 Neotragus pygmaeus | reverse complement strand
GGGGGTGGGGGGAAAGAGGGGGAAGGAAACTGTTAAGCAGTATTTTCCCAAATGCTGCACATAACAAAACTGCAAATAAAAATATAACTTTTGGTAACAACAGAAGTATTTTACTCCTGAGTTCTATTATTGATGGCTTCAAAAGATAAAAGTAATAAAACATCCTTATTTAATAAAATTTTGGATGATTTAGTCCCTAACTCTTCAACCTCAATTTAGGCCATTTCCTCTTTATTCTTTATGATCCAACTATACCAGCCACCTTTCAATTCCTTAAGCATTATTTTCTTTCCTTCTTTAGACTTTGTGCATGCTCTTCCCTTTGTCTAGAGGTTACTGTATGCCTCTTATCTCATCCCCCCTTTCACCTAGCTAATTCGTTTATAGCCCAGTAAAAATATTTTGTTCTAGAAGCTCTCTTTTACCACCTCATTCTTTCCTCCAACTAGGTAAAGTCCCACTGTAGTGAGTTTGAACAGCACCCTTGAATTCTCCCTGGAAGAACTCGGAACTATTTTTCAGCTTTCCTACCTAGGCTCCAAGCACTGAGAGGTCAGGGGCCTTGTTTATAGTTAAATCCTCACAATTTAATAGGCCCTTCAATTTTTGTTGAATGAACGGTCTTTCATTGGTTACACAATGATATATAAACAGTACTTTTAGTGAAGTGGGCGGGGGGGGGCAGTTTAGAGTAACAAAATATTTTAACTATGGCTTCATTATTTATGAATCATGCTTGCCTCAGCAAAGAGACCTCAATTCTCATCAATTTTAAAATGAAGGTTAACATCTGTCACTTTACTCAGTTCATAGGACCATTACCAAGATCAAGTAAGAAAATATTTATAAATGCCTTGAAACTGAAAGGCATTATGTATTTTTATTTAAATGGTCTATTTTCTCATAAAGGAAAGGACAATATTAACCCCATTCCCCATAATGCCTTGTGTAATACTTGTTATATACAAGTTAACAAGTTATAACAAACTATTATCCAACAAATATTTACTAAATTCAGAAAGATTAGTATTATTAAATTTAGGATATACCTAGTTAAAATTTTTTAAACTTTTAAAATTTGAAAAATTTAATAGCTTAAGGTTTAAACTTCTGCGATATCATGAAAAGAAAAAGTTAATATTTATGCTTACCTCTAGCTGCTTTTACATTAAATCTTAATCTTCTCAATGCTTCTTCTGTATCAAAATTACATTTAACTAATTCATATAATGCCTAGAAAAATAAAAAGCTTCAATATGTAACCTGGACTATGAACAATTCAACTGAGTAAAGGCTTTTCTAGAATCCAATGTCTCCATCCTTTCTGGAGGGCAAATAATTCCAGTGAGTGCAACATAAAAACCACTAAAGAAAAACAAACGCAATTCATTTCTGATAATTAACTGCCTCTAAATATGTAGAAAATACTGGATAAGCAAACCTCTGGAAGTGGCATGGTTTTCTAGTTCAGAAATAAAAGGAAATCATTTTATAATAAGTCCTTTTTTTTTACAAGTCCCTTTTTTTTGTTCATCTTCAAAGATAATTTTAAACAATCAGAAAAGAAAAGCACTGGTGAAAAAGGTAAAGTATATAATGCTGTTATTAGGTTCATGGTAGGCACTGTTCTACTTGGTAAAGAATTACATTATCCCAGATGAGTATTCCCAGCTTAATGATATCCACAGATTCTCTGGGATATGCAACGAAGTTCAAAAAGCCTAATAAAAAAATACATACAGGCAAAATATAAAAATTTCTACTGAGGCTAAAATACCAAAATTGAGTGTTGCCAATACTACATATATTATGCAAATTACAACCTCAGACACCCTACTGATGACATTACAGAGCTTCCTCTACTTACAAGGGGTCCCAAGAAACCCATCCTAAGTTGAAAATATGTTAAGCTGAAAATGCACTTTATATACCTCACCTACTGAACATCACTGCTTCGCCTAGCCTACCTTAAATGTGCTCAGAACACTTACTTACAACTGGGCAAAATCATCCAACACAAAGCCTGTATTATAATAAAGTGCTGACTATCTCACGTAATTTACTGAATACTGTACTGAGAGCGAAAAGAATGGTTGTATGGATTCACAATGGTTGTATCAGTTGTTCAGCCTGTGACTGCATGACTGACTGGGAGGTATGGCTTTCTGCTACTGCCCAGCATCACAAGAGATATTCAACCTTAGCCCAGGCAAACATCAAAATTCAAAGCATGATTTCTACTGAATGCATATTGCTTTCATACAATTATAGAGTCAAAAAATTTTACGCTAATCCTTCGTTAAGTCAGAGACCATCTGTATAGGAACATTGCTGGATAGAAAAATACTGTGACAGCACTTAAACATATATATGGTTAATGAATTTTGGGAAAAAATTGTTATTTCTTATTTATGTACCTGTTCATTGTCTTTTATGTGAGATCCTTCAGGAATTGCTTCTACACCTTTCTCATCACCTGTTCTTCTAGACGCATCTTTAAGAAACACAATCACTTTGTCTTCTGCTAAGTATTCAGGGTCCCACAGGAGCTGATCATCATTTTCATATACTAAATTAGTAAAAGATAATATTAAAAATAATGCCAAAAATTGAGACAAGTTTATTGAACAAATAACATACTCAGAGCCAAAATGTTGACAACTAAGAGGTAAAGCATGGTCCCACTACCTGCTTGACTTCATTCTGAGGCAATATTTATAAGTAATTTAAGCAATCTAAACAGACAGGTACCACTTGATGCCCCTTTAAGATGTGGTCTGACTTACCAAATTCCAAGCTCTTTTAGCTTGAACAGCACTGTGCTGTGCTGTGCTTAGTCATTCAGTCATGTCCGACTCTTTGCGACCCCATGGATTGTAGCCTACCAGGCTCCTCTGTCCATGGGGATTCTCCAGGCAAGAATACTGAAGTGGGTTGCCATGCCCTTCTACGGCTCTTCCAAACCCAGGGATTGAACCCAGGTCTCCCGCATTGTAGGTGGATTCTTTACTGGTTAAGCCACCAGGGAAGCAGTTGAATAGCACTGCTGTTGNATGGCTGCAATTACCATCTGCAGTGATTTTGGAGCCCCCCAAAATAAAGTCTGACACTGTTTCCACTGTTTTCCCATCTATTTTCCATGAAGTGATGGGACCAGATGCCATGATCTTCATTTTCTGAATGTTGAGCTTTAAGCCAACTTTTTCGCTCTCCTCTTTCACTTTCATCAAGAGGCTTTTTAGTTCCTCTTCACTTTCTGCCATAAAGGTGCTGTCATCTGCATATCTGAGGTTATTGATATTTCTCCCGGCAATCTTGATTCCAGCTTGTGCTTCTTCCAGCCCAGCATTTCTCATGATGTACTCTTCATAGAAGTTAAATAAGCAGGGTGACAATATACAGCCTTGATGTACTCTTTTTCCTATTTGGAACCAGTCTGTTGTTCCATGTTCAGTTCTAACTGTTGCTTCCTGACCTGCATATAGGTTTCTCAGGAGGCAGGTCAGGTGGCCTGGTATGCCCATCTCTTTCAGAATTTTCCACAGTTTATTGTGATCCACACAGTCAAAGGCTTTGGCATAGTCAATAAAGCAGTTTCATAAGTCCATGTAAATAACTGTTCTTGACATCGCCATACAGGGACAAATAGTGGATTCTTATAGATGAAGAATCCTGTGAAGTCTTGCAGTCTTCACTGCAATATTTCAAGCAGTGTTTTAGTTACTCTCTGCTGCCTAGAGTCTGCTTACTGTGCACCTTAGCCAAAGGTTGTCCCACTCACTGCCTGTGCCCCTGATGGCCCTTCCTGCAGCAGCCTACACCACAAACTATGTCCCTTTGCAGACAAATTTCTTTTGTATACATCCAGGTGGACACTTCAAGATCAAATAAACTCACAAGCTCTGAAAGAAAAGTTCTAACGATTCTGTTCTCAGCTAACCTTCTGACATTGCAAGGCAAAGGACACAACAGATGGGGGAATCTTCTTCCCAAATACTGGCAAGCATGATTACATTATCTATTTCTTCAGTCTCTAAACCGAGTCTGACTCTACTATCCCACGAATTTAGCACGCCAGGCTACTTTGTCCTCTAGTATCTCCCAGAATTTGCTCAAATTCATCTCCACTGAGTTAGTGATGCTATTTAAACCAGGCTCCTCTGTCCATGGGATTTCTCAGGCAAGAAAATTAGAGTAGGATGCCATTTCCTTCTCCAGGGGATCTTCTAGACTAGGGATCAAACCCACATCTCCTGCTTGGCAGGCTGATTCTTTACCACTGTGCCACCCGGGAAGCCTTCAAAGAATATTACATTTGAAATATATTATTATTACTTATCTTTCACAGTAGATTCAAATTGCCTAAATTTTGGAATAATCTCAACTGTTCCTCTGAACTTGAGCCCAATCAGCATTTTAAATAGGAGTAGCTACCAGTAGATGCTTCTAGAACATATATTCAGTCTCCAATATTTACTTATTGGCATGACTATACCATTGCTTCCGGTGGCTCAAATAGTAAAGAATCTGTCTGCAAGGGAGTAGACCTAGGTTTAATCCCTGGGTTAGCAAGATCCCCTGGAGAAGGGAATGGCTACCCATTCCAGTGTTTTTGCATAGAGACTCCCATGGACAGAGGAGCCTGGCAGGCTACAGTCCATGGGGTCGCAGAGTCAGACACAACTGAACAACTAACATTTTTCCTTTCATTGTTGCCTCAGAAATTCAAGAAATGAGGTGATTCGACTCGAGCAACTTTACTTTTGTTCCAGGATTTTTACACTTTTTATTATGTTAGTTTCTGCTGTACAGCAAAGTTATTCAGCCACACATATACAAATATTCTTTCTTCCTTGGATTGTCTTCCTATTTAGGTCGCCACGGAGCACGGAGTCGAGTTCTTGCTAGTTGGTCGGTTAGTCGGTTAGTGTGTCGGTCGATTCCTGTTAGTTATATATATTATATTAATTGTAATATATGCACATCAATCTCAATTTCCCATTTCACCCCATCCCCACTTGCTATCCATACATCTGTTCTCTACATCTGTGTCTATTTCTTCTTTGCAAACATGTTCATCAATACCATTTTTCCTAAATGCCACATATATGGGCTAATATAAGATACTTGTTTTTCTCTCTGACAAGCCTCCTTTCTGAATGGGGTTAAAATCTTATCCAACTTTTTAACTACCATGGGAAATCTGACACGCCAAGAACATCCAGAGTTCAAGTACCCTATTCAGAGTCTGTCTGTTACAAGGTCTACTACACAGTGTCTATCACAGTATATTTTGTTTTACTCTATTACTGTCTCAAAAGAACTTAACGTGAACTATATAGCTACAATATACAAAGACAACGTAACCGGTAAATAGGCAAAGAGAACAAGGGAAAAAGTCAAGAGGGAAGTGAGGCAAATGCAAGTGAACCTAGAGTCCAAGACAAAGTCTCTAAAATGTTGTCTCAATTGCCTCCCACAATGATCTGCGAGGGACATTGTCTCTACCTTGAATAAAGATTAAAGAAACAATTATTTGGGAAGTTGTAGCAGATACCTGAGTTGAAGATTTATTTTGCCACCTCATACCTGTATGGTAAGAAAGTGGGCAGTGCAGTTTTTTCTTCTTTAGAAAATTTTCATATAAAAATATGCTAATCAGACCTGCTGAAATATAGATCATATTTATCTAATTATTGGATGACTTCAAGCTGAATTTATTTTAATTTCATATTATAGTTGGCTTTACATTAAGCATTGCAATGCAATTGTGAATTGCAAATGTGAATTTTTTATCCTGGGCAATATTCTTCTTGTCAGTAACAGATTTTCTGGATATTTGCTTTACATTATAATTTTGCAGGAACCAGGAATAAAATCCTAAAATCCATAAAATCCTAGTCTTACAAGTTCTGACACTCAGGTATCAGTCTCAGTTCTTGGAGAATCTTCCAAATCCCCCAACAGATAACACACACCCAATTTCTACCTCTATATGTAAAGTAGAACTTGCTTCTCATTTGATTACTTTGTTTAGACATCCCGAAGAAAGAAGAGGGAGCAAGAGTGACAGAAAAAGAGAACGAGAAGGATGAAAAGAGGAATGGAGGTTGTCAGCCTCGTCCAGGACACTCTGTAAACAGTAGTCATTGGTCCCAGCACCTTCAGAATTTTCTGTTTAAATATCAGACATTCCAGGCAGCACCTAAAGCAACTTACTCTAATATCAAGACTGTGGTGACAAGGAATGAGGAAAAGAACATGAGGTCATGTGAATCCAGTGTTAAAATCTATCCTTGTTACCTGTGAACCTGCCTTGAGACTTTGGGTCAGCTACTTAACCTCTCTGCACCTCAGTTTAGCCTCAACTATAAAAGAGAGATAATTAAATCAATTTTCAGGGACATTATTAGGATGAGGGATAACATACCTCAGCACCTATTAATAGTAGTAAATGACCCAGCACATGTTAGGCTCTCAATAAAAACTATGTGATATTATTAAATTTCCTGCTCAAAAAGAAATGATATTATATCCCCAGAAATGAGTTATAGCATAACAATTATAAATTAACCTGCTAACATGAATTGTAGTAATTGTATACTGAGTCCCAATTCTTTAAAAGGCTCCCCTGGTAGTTCACTTGGTAAAGAATCTGCCTGCATTGCAGGGGACCCAGGTTCAAGCCCCGGGTAAGGAAGATTCCCTGGAGAAAGAAATTGCAACCTACTCCAGTATTATGGCCTGGAGAATCCCATGGACAGAGGAGCCTGGTGGGCTACAATGCATAGGGTTGCAAGAATTGGACATGACTTAGCAACTAAATCACCAACACTGATCTCCTTAAATAAGATCCTAACAACAGTATCTTAAAGATGCTGGAGTCTTATTTCCAAGCCTCAACAAGGCACTCAGGTAGAACCACCAGGTTGAAACCATAATGCAGAGAAAGAGTGTGGCATTTTTATAGTGCTTACTGGGGCCTTTAAACATTGGGCTTAGTCATGCATTTTCATTACTCTATTTAACACAGCAAATCTATAAGGCAAGTACTATGGACACACCTACCTGAAAGCTGAAAAATGTGAGATTCAGGGCCCCTGGGTCGTAAATGGAGTTGAAGAGACTCTAACTCCCAGCTGGACTCTGGAGCTGGGAGCTAGCATCTATGCCAGGATGAATATAAGGAGCAAAGCTACATGTCAAATGTGTGATGGAAGAGGTATAATGCTAAAGGATTGGACAGAGAGAAGAAAAAATGAAGTCAGAGTGGCAGGACCATCACGCTGAAATCCAGACTTGAACACTAGGCCTCTTTCAGGCTAATCTCTCCTTTCCTTCTCATAAAAATTTCTTACCACTAATTATAAGGATCCGTCTCCACCTGGTGAAGGGGCGTGGGACATATCCTTTCTTCATTCTCCGGAGTAGATTTTCTCAAGGGCTAAACTCATGTTGAGGCTGGGATTTCTTGCCACTGTCTGTGTGTGGAGCAGCGAGCAGGCTCTCAACATGTTGCTAAGAAGCCTTAAACCCAGATTACGGCCCCTTTCTCTCCAGAGTGCTCTTTTTTGGGTTGAGGTGAAAGATCATCCTCTCAGGCTGGCTAGTTGTACTCAACCAATTACAAGATCCCAGTGTTTCTACAAAAGAGATCTTTAAAATTCTACCCAAAATTTTATTTTTTTTTTGCAGCTGACTTACAAAAAGCACAAGTAAGCAAATGCACAAAAGCATTTTTAATGTCTAGAATAATTACTAGCAGCACAAATATACGTTTAAAAAATTGTAAGTTTTCCTTGTATGTCCTTTTTTAATAGGCTACATGATATCTCCATTTATTTCATCAAGATTCAAGTAGAAAAAGAGATGAATGTGGTACTTTCGACACTCTAGAACTTAAGAAACCTGAGTGGATACAATGAAGCAATGCTCAGCACAAAATCGCTGGATGGCCCTGCACACCCAGTTACACATCGTTATTTCCTCTGTTTAACTTGGGGAATTAAAACTGCTTAAATGAAAAGGAGATTTAATTTTGTTTTTTCTCCCTCTTTTCTCCGGGCATGATGCAACCAAGGACAGTGACTTGCTAGGATTTTCCCTCTTTTTGAAGGACAAAATACAAATGTGAAGGTCCAGCCTTAGAAGGTGTTGAGTCAGTGTGTTTTGGGGTCAAGATTGCAGGGCCTATTGCATGTCTAAAATGCCCTCCTTGAGCCTTAATACAATCAGAGAGAATTTAGGTCAACACTTGTGTCATGATGAATAAGTTTATCCACAGCTAATACTTGGCTTCCCTGAGTTTCTTGAGGGCATTGCCTGTGGCTTTTGACAGAGCTCTGCTCTTTTTTTACGTAGAAAACTACATCTTGTTCAGAGGGAAACAATTTTGACAAAAAGAATTACAAAATCAGAAATAAAATGGCTCATTTTAGTCAATACATTTATTCTATCATCTTTGTAATTTCATCTTACAATAAAGCAATCACCGTCATCAAAAACACATCCCGGCAGCTTTTAAGAAATTCTGGATTGCAATAAAGCTGTGCACTACCATTCTTTAGACTGAGGTCTGGAAGTTAAGTTCACGCTTCTATGCTTTGAAATTGGGTACAGTGCTAAGTCACTTCAGTCATGTCCAACTCTCCTCGATGCTATGCACTGTAGCCAGCTAAGCTCCTCGTTCCATGGGATCCTCCAGGCAAGAATACTGGAGTGGGTTTCCTTTTCCTTCTCCAAGGGATCTTCCCAACTTAGGGATCAAACCTGAGTCTCTTATGTCTCATACATTGGCAGGCGGGTTCTTTACCACCGGCACTGCCTGGGAAGCCCATGCTGTGAAATTGGGGCTCCAATAATCAGTCACTGGGTTTACAAATATTGACTGAGAACTTACTTTGAGGTCTTGGTGACCTCATGGCAAAACAGAGTGAAGGAATCAGTCCCAGAGGTCCCCAGCCTCCAGGATCTAATGCTTGATGACCTCAGGTGGAGCTGATGTAATAATAGAAATAAAGCGCACAATAAATGTATGTGCTTGAATCATCCCAAAACCACCCTGTTCCAGGTCCATGGAAAAGTTTTCTACCACAAAACTGGTCCCTGAGGCTCTAAAGGTTGGAGACCACTGGCCTACAAGAAACTTGGGAGTACAATTATTAGGTACAGAGGATTCCAATAGAGTGGGACCAATAAAAGAAGAGAGAAAGAAGTAAAGAAATTTTAGTGCATCACATATTTTTAAATATTCAAAGAAAGATCAGATTATATATACATAAACATGTACACATATATACACTATGTCTATATATAATGTATATAAGCATATATGGGCTTCCTAGGTGGCATTAGTGGTAAAGAATCTGCCTGCCAATGAGGAGACGTAAGAGACATGGGTTCCATTCCTGGGTTGGGAAGATCCCTGGAGCAGGGCATGGCGATCATTCTTGCCTGGAGAATCCCATAGACAGAGGAGCCAGGCAGGCTATAGTCCATAGAGTCACAAAGAGTCAGACACGACTGAAGGGGCTTAGCATGTATAAATAAGTATCTATGTTTATGTATATACATATGTGTATATATATGTATATACGTTTGTGTGTGTGTATGTATGCATGTAACATTTTAATGGGAAATTTCCAGGATAAAGATCATATATCTGATGTCACCCTGCCCCAGAAAGACAAATAAATGAAGTTGAGGTGGGGACAGTAAGGATCATCAATGTTCTCGTGATCCTTGTAAGATCAGCTCCTGAACAAAGTGCAGGAAATCATCACTTCACACAATAAAGATGTGATGTTTCTATTATTTACGGTTTTATTGAGACAATAATTGACATAGAACAGTATATTAGTTTTAGGTGTATGAAATAATGATTCAATATTTGCATATATTGTGAAATGATCACATTAACATCCATCACCACACATAGTTACAAATATTGATATTTTCCCAAGTGCTGAAAACTATTAAGATCTACTTTCTAAGCAACTTGCAAAATTATAATATAGTATTATTAACTATGGTCACCATGCTGTATATTTTCTCTCCAGGACTTACTATTTTTAAATAAAGATCTGTGTTTATTTATTCCAAAGAAGCAGCAAGAAAGCAAAGCCCTTGATCCCATTCTGATCATTGAATGTTTGTTCTGAAAACGTTGGGAAATAGCTAATTGACTCCATTCATAGCTGGTTTACTCCATTCCTCACCTAATTCTTCAGAAAAATAGGCATTATGAGTGGAAGAATTCAAGAGTCCCAGCGACGGCCATGAAATACGAGCAGATCTTTCACAAACTACATGGAAACATAAGCATCACAATAACTGTACTTATTCACCCGAGCGTTTGTTGAGTGAGTGTCCAGTCTGTGCGAGGTACCAATCTTGGCCCTGGACATTCAACAGGAAATAAAACAGACACAAACCTTGTCTTCTGGAGTTTAGATACTGATGGAAAAAGACAGATAGGATCAATTAAGTGAACAATAATTTGTTATGTCAGGCAGTGATATGATATGGCGAGCAGGAGAAAGTTAAATCCGGGGCTAGTCGGGCAGGGGGCACTGATGTTTTATGGAGAGTGAAAATGGGAGATTTTTCCAAAAAGTTAACTCTTGGGGAGAGACCTGAGTGAAATGTGTCTGGGTCAGGGGAACACTCAGGGAAGAACACTTTTGAATATTCCCACCATCCACCCTCTCGTCCTGGCAGGAGTGTGCCAAGGGTACATGAGTAATGGAAAAGAAACATGAATGAAACAGAGTGAGCCAGGCAAGAGGGTCAGTGGCAGGGGCTACAGGAGCAGAAGGAAGGGGGCAGCGGGAGGAAATGAAATGGAATCAGAGCGAAACAGCAAAAAGATGATCAAACTGTTGAAAATATTTGTCTTGTGAAGATCGGTTGTTCTGCTGAGATGAGCAGTCATGAGTGGGTTTTTAGAAGAGACACAGGATTTCAGGGCAAGTCTTAGGAGAGGACTGCAGGAGATCAGACACGAGATGGAGGGGGTTTGGGGGCCTTGAACTGGAGTTACAGGAAAACATCTCCAGAAAAGCCTGAAGCTTCCTCCTCCTCCACACAATAGCCTTTCCAAGAGCAGAAAGGAGAGCACAGGGCTAATCAGAAACCGCAGTAGGCATTTGGGAGTTCAGTGCCATCTGTACAAAAGCCCAGCCAAATGGCTTTCTCACTGGCCCACCCCAGTTCAGTGACCCCTCACAGGACTGGGAAAGTGGGCAAACAAGCTTGGTTCCAAATTCCTTGTGTAGGAAGACTAACATTACATGAGTCAATGAATCTTCACTTCTCAAATTTGCCGCAAATGAAAGAACTTCCTCTGCCCCCTCAAAACATCTGGATGCTGCCTGGTGGGCCTCAGACCCAAGTGGAAACATCTGGGTACCAGCCAAGAGGGAGAACTGGGTGGCATCTAAATACAATCTTGCAAAATTGCTCTAGCAAAAACATTTTTAAAGTGTTGCCCTGTATAATGTAAATCTACGGTCTATTTAAAGATGCTTGTTTATTTTTTTTCTGACACCTTCATCCATGAGCACTGCCCGTATCATGGGAAAAAGACCTGGTTTTGTGATAAAAGAAACACAGCCATGTGACCACGCCTATCCATGTTCATCTATTAACTCCTGAACATGTAGCCTTTCTTGTTCTTTCTGCCTTGAGTAGTTAGCTCCCCCTCTGCAACTCTGGAAATCTGGAATTCATGGGTAATTTTGGCCCTGGCCAATCTGAACTCCCACTCTGCATGTTTTTTGTGTGACTGGCTTTCACTCAGGAGGCTGGAGAGAAAAATAGAAGCAGTGTGTATGAGAGGAAGAAATGTGTGCGTTTGTCATTTTATGCAGTGCGTACTACACTGTCATCACTGTCAAACATAATAAAAGTGCAGCAGAAACACTTAACCATGCATCAATTAGCTCCCCAACTCCGGTTGGAGTAGAGTAACAGACCCTCCCCTGCTCATCCACCCCCCTACCCTGAGCTTTAAGGCAGAGGGGAGTGAGCTTCCTGTAACTGTTTATTTTGGAAACACTTGAGGAAGCATCTGACTTCAAACTTTCCCATTGTTCAGCCATTGCCACAGAATCCTTCATAATAACTGAAATATGAGAAATGTTAAGTTGAACTTGGGTGGAAATGGTAGTTGAACTTTGCTAGTTTGTGATTAGTAGGATTGTTATTATTATTAAGAAGGTATGACTTTTGATAAATGTCTTTTTTATTCTTTTTCAAACCGTATACATTCAGCCTTACTATTAGTAATTACAGTGTAAAACATCATATATTGAATGGCTCACTCCATTACAATGAACTATACTAAGGGTTTAAATTTGTTTAAATTCTTGTCACATATCCTAAGGTACATGGTGCATGCATGCATGCTCAGTCGCTTAGTCATGTTCAAATTTTTGCAACCCCCATGGATTGCAGTCCTGCCAGGCTCCTCAGTCCATGGAATTTTCCAGGCAAGAATACTGGAGTGGGTTGCCATTTCCTCCTCCAGGGAATCGTCACAACCCAGGGATCCAACTCGTATCTCCTGTATCTCCTGCACTGACAGGCAGATTCTTTACCACTACACCACCTGGGAAGCCTTGAGGTGCATGGTATTATGTGTATTTTGCAGATAAGGAAGCTGAGATGAAAAAGAGAGAGAACAGGGCTTGCTTCGTCACTCGGAGAGCAACAGACAGGGCAGGGATGTGAATCCATGGCTGACTCATACTGAAGCCCATGTAGAAAACACTTGGAGAGATTGCAAGTTCATGTCCAGAATTAGGAAGACATCTTCCTGTTGAACAAATGTGTGTGCTAGACAGCAGAGCTGGGGAATCTTCATGTAAACCCCAAACCTAAAGTAGGAGCTGGGATTTAAACTTCTAGGTCTCCTTGTATCTCTCAAGGTGCCATGTGCATGAAACATACTCAGATAAGAATTTGGTTCAGGCTCCTGATATAGCTTCCAGTTCTCTTGGAACCAGTGGAAACTTAAGCCTCCAACTCTGGGTTGCAAGGTGAGTTCTGGTGCACACTTGCCACTATCAGTGTGGCAGCAGCTGTAGGTGTAGGAGAGTTCTGAAAGTTTTCTGCTCATCAAGGAGCGATGACAACTGCCTCCTCGTGCTGCGGAGGATGTGACTGCATCCTCCTTTGTGACTGGAGGTGGGGTATGTTTCTGGAAACTTAGCCTCAAATCTGTTTCTCCAGTTCCCTCAATTACTCTGTGAGTTACTAACATCCTTTATTAAATCTATTTTCCGCTTAAACCAGCTAGAGTAGATTGTATTGTTTGGAACTTATAACCTTGAACAACCCAGACAGAGCAAAGACAGAAGGAACTCACATACTTCCTCTGAGCAAGTATTAGTTGCTCAGTTATGTCTGACTCTGTGTGATGCCATGAGCTGCAGTCCACGTGGCTCTTCTGTCCTCGGAATTCTCCAGGCAGCAATACTGGAGTTGGGTAGTCATTTCCTTCTCCAGGACATCTTCCCAACCCAGAGATTGAACCCCATCTCCTGCATTGCAGGCAGATTCTTTACCATCTGAGCAACTTGCAGCTATTTATCTGATGAGTTGTTGGTTTATGCCAAGACCACACCACCATGACCACCCTTACCCCCATAGGAACTGTCTGGCTCCCTATAAAAAGGACTGGTGCTTTCTTGTGGGGAATATATCGAACATCTCCCAGCACGGTACAGTGTCAGAAAGCAGAAGTTTGGAGCTGTATCAAGCATCTCTATTTGGGCAAAAATAGAAAGAGAACCTCAGTTTTCCCAACAGAAGCTCCATCATGCTGAATATGGATCTGTTATCAGTAGATTTGGAAACATGGTTCTTTACAATAACACCCAAATCCCTGGAAGTGAAAAATGGCAAAATCATACACAAAGGTTTTCCACTTCCTTAGGATTGTGTTTATTTCTCTCTGCTGATTCCATACTGTCAGATAAATTCAGACTCCATTTCATTTCATTAAAGCAAAATCTGTTTAATGTTGTCCTCAGTTAAATAGAAAAGTTTTCCACTCAAATATTATTCTTGTCTAAGAACAAAGGATTAGGGTCAGAGCTGAGTTGGTGAAGTGTACGGTGGCCTTGGCCAGGCCCAAGCAGAAAGCTGGGAGAACCCAAGCACAGCTTATGCAAAGAGGTATAAGGAAGGCAGCATGGACTCTCAGACTCAGTGGGGAAGTCCAGAAGACTGTGGTCCAGGCAGATGTGTGAGGAATCAGGAAGGGCTTGAGTGCAATACAGGTAAGCAGGTAAGAGGGGGCAATTCGGGAACTCTAGTAATAGGTGACAGGGCTTCCCCCGGGGGCTCAGCAGTAAAGAATCTGCCGGCAGTGTAGGAGCCGCAGGAGACTCGGGTTCTATCCCTGGGTTGAGAAGATCCCCTGGAGAAGGAAATGGTAACCCACTCCAATATTCTTGCCTGGAGAATCTTATGGACAGAGGAGGCTGGGGGGCTATAGTCCATGGGATCTCAAAGAGTCACACACAACTGAAGTGACTGAGCATGCAACAATAGGTGACTGGTCCTCTTTCTTCCAACCTTAAAGAAGTTACATTGAACACTGTCAACCATAAGTTCAAAGTAGCAATGCAAATTTATTCAGGCATAAAGCAACAGAAAGTTAGATGCCTTTGGAAGCCATAATGCCTCTTTTTGGCAATCAGTGTATTACTTAATAGTGCATTGCTTCAGTGTTTATAAATTCTGATAAAAGTTTTGTATGACAACCTTCTGCTCTTTCTATCCTTTGTTCTTGGAACATACAATTGGGAATGGATAACTGAACCTGAACTCCATTATTTACTTTCAGTTTAACTGCTCAGTCATGTCTGACTCTTTGCGACCCCTGCACTGTGACCCATCAGGCTCCTCTGTCCATGGGATTCTCCAGGCAAGAATACTGGAGTAGGTTGCCATTTCCTTCTCCAGATGATCTTCCCGACCCAGGGATCAAACCCAACTCTCTTATGTCTTTTACATTGGCAGGGGGATTCTTTACTACTAGTGTCGTAGGGTAATTCTAGTTCACAGGGAGTATGTTAAGATCCAACGTTCTCACTGTGTATCTTTTTTATTCTTATTAATATCCAAAAGACAGAAATCCAACCTTAAAGACATCTGATAAAAATGAAAGTCTCAGAGTGAAATACAGATGATAATCCAAACTAATTTTCGTTTTCTTGGAAAAAAGAAAGTATTTTTAATGCTTTCTAATGTTTTATACTTTATATAATTTTTATAGAAATTAACAAGCACAGTAGCAAAATTTGCAAACACTTCCACTTTCCAATCTTATCCTATTCCCTCCAAACTCACTCACATTTGCATGTTTATATTACTGATAAAACAGCAAAAAGGAATTTTTTGATCCAATAACTCCACTTCTAAGGACTCACTCTGGGGCTTGGGGGAAATTATATAGGCAACCAAATTATATATGCAGGATTATATATTTTAAATAATAGCAACAGTCAGAAATAACCTACTTATCCAAGAATAAGGAAGTTATTAATCTCCATTATGTAAAACTATAATAATAATTATGGTGTATATCATATAATTATTAAAAATAATAATTTAAAGAATATTTGAAGGTAGAAAAATGTTTATGAAGTGAAAAAGTAATATACCAAACTGCATGAGAGTGATCCTAGTCATGTGTATTTTTTTCTTAACAAAATTTATATGTGTTGGTGGAAAAAACTGGAAGAGATAATGTCAAATTATTTTCAGCAATGGACTTTTCAATGAGTTTTTGTTTTCTTCATTGTTTTCCTAATTTTCTTTCTTATTGCATAATATTATTTTATATAATTGGAATAATCAGTAGATATAACTTACAATCACTGACATTGACATTGAAGTCGCTCAGTCGTGTCTGACTCTTTGCGACCCCATGGACTATAGCCTACCAGCCTCCTCCGTCCATGGAATTTTGCAGGCAAGAATACTGGAGTGGGTTGAAGTAAATTCAAATACTGACCAGGCAACAGCTCTTAACCTGGAAGGAGGGTGGTACTGGCTACAGCAGGACAAATTGAAGAATGGGGGTCTCAGTGGTGAATAGTCTAAGAAAAAATATATTTTTTATTGTGAAACTATTTGCTTCATATTCTGAGAGCAGCTTTCCGAAGGTAGCAGAAATCTATTTTTCCAAAGAAGTAGCTAGAAATTACCTCTTGTATTCCCGACAGCCCAGTTCTCTGCCATTTTTCCCTCTTGCGATCCCTGCTCTAATCTCTTTGCAAACTCCTCTTGTTTAATAAAGACGTTCATTCCTCTCTGGACCTATCTTATTTGCTCTGTGTTTACTATGGCAGTCTCTCTGTG
>SJYV01026022.1:91484-153586 GCA_006410875.1 Neotragus pygmaeus | reverse complement strand
GGGGAGTCTGGGCGGGTGCGGCGGGGGGGAGAGTCTAAGGCGGGGGATGAGCAGAGGACGCAGCTGGGGGCCAGGTGAGAAGGTCAGCGTGAGGTGTCCTGAAGAACTCTTGGTTTTCTTTGAAAAATAGGGACCCTTCCCCATCCTCCACAAGTCTCTCCTACCCCTCTCCCCCATGGCAAGTAGTAACTAACGAGTCAGAGACAAGGTCTTTAAGGGCCGGTTCAGCGTTAGGGGTTAACCGTGTAATTGTTGTTCAGTCGCTCAGCTCAGTCGTGTCCTTACGACCGCGTGGAGCCAACCATTGAATCGGTGATGCCATCCAACCATCTCGTCCTCTATGGTCCAAAAAATCACTTTTAATACTTGGAACAATCTCCCTCATGAGATTGTGACATTGAAGGGGATCTTGTCTGCCACCCAAACTAACATTGTGATCTTACAACTGAGAAAGCAGAGGCCCCTAAGGCTAAAGGTTTGTCACTTAGAAGTTTAATGGCAGAATGGGAGCTGGAACCCACTCCCAATCCACCGTGGTTTTCAGACAGAAAAAGGGATATAGAAAATATTATGCATTTTTATAATAGATCTGCATATTTTATAATATAATGTATATACATCCGGCTAAGAAGAGGAAATTTAAAGATACATGCATATACTTTGCATAAGTACACATATACTTTTAAATTACCTTATTCTATCCTGATGCAGTGGGCAGACAGCAGCTGTGTAGTGTGCTCCATCCTGAGAGGGAGCCAAAAACTCTCACCTGGCTTGGGTCCCAGCCTGGCAGATCCTTGGGCTTCCCTTAAGACACACCTCCACCCTGCTTATTTTATGAATACAATCCATTTAAAGATCAACAAGCCTGGAATCTCATAATCTCTTTCATGCTCTAACAGATCAAACATACATGGCTTCCATGGAACCAATCGGAGAGGAAATTTATTTCTGCTTTTAGAAAGAGAAGGTGTGAAACAAATGATCTTACTTCCTCCATTCGGTTTTGTCACCCATAGGGTGTCTGGTATCAAAGAGGAGAGATTTTGAGAGAGGAAAAAAATAAATAAATATGAGGCAGGCAAAGTATTTTTGAGGTGTTCAGAAGAGAGATCTCGTGATTTCCTCAGGAAAGTTCTTTTCAGTATTTTTAAAGATAAACTACTCTCCTATCATACAGTGGTCTACAGTAACATGAGGCTCATCCTATATTTCCAAACTGTATTGATTCTAATTTTCCCTTTAGAGCAAATGATAAAACTTTTCTTTCTCCAAAATTTAAATTTAGATTAGAATCTCTTTATGGCATTTTCTTAATTATCAGTTGTATCCCCGTAAAGGAATATGTTAAAAGTTCTAATCCCCAGTACCTCAGAATGGGACCGAATTTGGGGACAGGGTCTTTATCTGCAGAGGTAATCAAGTGAAGATGAGGTCATCAGGGCGGGGCGTAATCCAGTGTGACTGCTGTCCTTGTACAAAGAGGAAATTTGGACACAGAGATCCACATAGAGGGAAGAGGGAAGAGGGAGAAGATGCATCCATATGGCCAAGGAGAGGGGCCTGGAAGAGAACTAAAGCTGCCAGCACCTTAATTTTAAACTTCCAGTCTCCAGAACTATGAGACAATAAATTTCTACTGTTTAAGCCACTTAGCTTTGGTACTTGGTTACCGAGCCCTAGAAAAGTGGTATATCAATTAATTTTAACCATTTCATTAACTTTAAATATCCCCTAGAATCAATACTTCAAAAACTACAAAATAAAATTTAATGTATTTAAATTATTTTTAAGCTCTTCTATCTAAAGGAAATACAAAGAGAACTAATGCTTATTATATATCTACTACATCCAGGATAGGATTTGGGGATCATATAAATATTTATATATATATATTTTGTTCATTTTACATGTATAACCAGGCTTTCAAAATAAAATTTTATCTAATTTGATAGAAGCACATTTTATGCAGTAAGAACATTTACAGTAAACATGAGTAATTTAACTGAGTACCAATTAAAGGGTTTGTACCTTGCTTAGCATATTTCATTAAATTACATATCATAGAAGGTAGAATCTTCTCTACATTATGAGCAATGGTACTTGTTGAATTCTTCTCCATCATTTTGCCCACATTTTTGATGTGCAATGTAATTGAATGTTGAAAAGTTTATAGTAGGTTTTCTCAAGGACAATGTTGTGAACACAGATTATAAATAAGCACAGTTAGTCAAGAAGGTTTATCAAGTAAGTGCTTTGTATAAAGTCCTAGACAGAGGAGAGGAAAATGTAGAGGTTACAACCTCCTATCTTTGGGTAGCTAAGAATCTAATTGGTGGAAAAGGCCATAGGCAGATAAGAAAGTGCATTAAAATTATACCTGCAAAAAATATCATTCTAAAAGAAAACAAGCTCAGCATAGAGGACCATAGATCTTGTATATCTGCAAAGCTGCTGCTGCTGCTGCTGCTAAGTCACTTCAGTCGTGTCCGACTCTGTGCGACCCCACAGCGGGCAGCCCATTGGTCTCCATCATCCCTGGGATTCTCCAGGCAAGAACACTGGAGTGGGTTGCCATTTTCTTCTCCAATGCATGAAAGTGAAAAGTGAAAGTGAAGTCGCTCAGTCGTGTCTGACTCAGCGACCCCATGGACTGCAGCCTACCAGGCTCCTCCATCCATGGGAGTTTCCAGGCAAGAGTACTGGAGTGGGATGCCATTGCCTTCTCCGATCTGCAAAGCTAGTCCTGCTTTATACATGCTATCTAAACTTAAATGCTAAAAGGGCTATCTTTCTTTTTTAAATTGTTTTAAATTTATTTTATTAAAGTATGGTTGATTTATAATGCTGAGTTAATTTCTGCTGTATAACAAAGTGAATCTGTTATACATACATATATATATCTTCTTTTTCATACTCTTTTCCATTATGGTTTATCACAGGATATTGACTATAGCTTCCTGGGCTCTGTAGTAGGACCTTGTTGTTTATCCATTCTATATGTAATAGTTTGCATCTACTAATCCCAAATTCCCAATTCATCTCTCTCCTACCCCTCTCCCCTTTGGCAAGCACAAGTCTGTTTTTTCTAAGTCTGTGAGTCTGTTTCCATTTTGTAGACAAGTCCATTTGTGGTCTGTTTTAGCTTCCACATAAAAGAGGTAGCATATGGTATTTGTCTTTCTCTTTCTGACTTACTTCAGTTAGTATGATCATCTCTAGGTCCATCCATGTTGCTGCGGTCAGCATTATTTCACTCTTTTTATGGCTGAGTAGTGGTCCACTCAGGGACGGAGGGGGTCCTTCCTGATGGGCTTCCGTCTATGGGGTCTCACAGAGTCGGACATGACTGAACCAACTTAGCAGCGGCAGCAGCAGCAGTGGTCCACTGTATATATTACCACATCCTTATCCACTCATTTGTGGATGGACACTTCGGTTGTTTCCGTGTCTTGGCTATTACGAATGGTGCTGCTATGAATACAGAGGAGAATGTATCATTTCGAATTGTAGTTTTGTCTGAATGCATAAAGAGGGCTGTCTTTCTCTTTCAAAATGTCCAGATTTGATTGAAAAAGTCTGCAGTCATCCTAGCTCAGATTTCTCAACCTAGGCACTATTAACATTTTAAGCTGAATGATTCTTTGTCATGGGGATTGTCTTCTGCCCTGCAGGATATTTGGCAATATATCTGGCTCCTACTCACTAGATGCCCTCATCCATTTTGACAGGTTAAAATGTCTCCAGTTCAGTTCAGTTCAGTTCAGTTGCTCAGTCGTGTCCGACTCTTTGTAACCCCATGAATTGCAGCATGCCAGGCCTCCCTGTCCATCACCAACTCCCAGAGTTTACTCAAACTCATGTCCATCGAGTCAGTGATGCCATCCAGCCATCTCATCCTCTGTCGTCCTCGTCTCCTCCTGCCCCCAATCCCTCCCAGCATCAGGGTCTTTTCCAGTGAGTCAACTCTTCACATGAGGTGGCCAAAGTACTGGAGCTTCAGCTTTAGCATCATTCTTTCCAATGAACATCCAGGACTAATCTCCTTTAGAATGGACTGGTTGGATCTCCTTGCAGTCCAAGGGACTCTCAAGAGTCTTCTCCAACACCACNAACTCTTCACATGAGGTGGCCAAAGTACTGGAGCTTCAGCTTTAGCATCATTCTTTCCAATGAACATCCAGGACTAATCTCCTTTAGAATGGACTGGTTGGATCTCCTTGCAGTCCAAGGGACTCTCAAGAGTCTTCTCCAACACCACGGTTCAAAAGCATCCTTGCTAAATGTCCCTGAGGGGAGCAAAAGAACTACTATTCCAATCCAAGATTACATAAAGGTGAGAAGAGTGTATGGTACAGAAGTGAGGATTAAGCCAGGGAAAACTATCTTGAAACTATCTTGAAAAGGTTAGATTTCAACATCTATAGATAAGTAATTGGTTGGAGAAGGAGGATGTTTTGCATAAAAAGGGAGGAAAATGAAAAAGAGGAGACTGAGAGTCAGAAGTACAAGAGAAGGCAAAGATTGGGACATTAAACAGGTTAACCAACCTGTTTACCAAGCTACACCTCTATCTACATACCCCTCGACAATATTTGGGGCTTCCCAGGTCTCCAGTGGTAAAGAATCCACCTGCCAATGCAGGAGATGCAAGAGCCATGGGTTCAATCCCTGGGATGGGACGATCCCCTGGAGAAGGAAATGGCAATCCACTACAGTACTCTTGCCTGGGAAATCCCATGGATGGAGGAGCCTGGTGGGCTACAGTCCATTGGGGTCACAAAGAGACAGACACAACTGAGCACATCATCAACAACAATGTTTAAAAAATTGTAAATTTCTAAAAATCTCTTAATCTGTGAAGGTCCACAGGCCTTAACATAGTGTGCCAGAATTAGCCTGGCTATGTTGCTTAGCTTCTTTAATATAAATAAAGAAGCAGAGAGTGATAACCCCTTCCTCAATTTTTTCCTGAGAGAAGAGCAGTTGACAGCATAAAAAAAAAAATATTAGCAGCTGCTATTTATTTGTGCTTTTAGTATCCCAGACCTTTTGCAGACATTACCTGATTTAATCCCCTCAAGGCCTTGGTAAGGGCACAATTCACTTCTCTGGAGCTCAGTTTCCTAAACTGCAGAGTAAAGGAGGGTGGCATCATATATGAAGTGTTCAGGCCATGACTTGAATCCAGATCCAACTACATCAAACCCATGTGTGTTGACCTTGCCACATAGCAGGGTCTGGCAAGACAGCAGTCAGGGGAACTTCCAGATGAAAAGAACTCAGCCAGCTTAAAGACCAGAAAGAAATGATCATTCTTTATACAGAAGTTCTAGAAGAGAGAGTAGTAAGGCTTACTCTTCTTTATTTCAGATTAAACTTTAATGACAGCAAGTGTACTAATTCATCAAAATGAAGAGATCACCATCTGGTTTATTTCACTGAGTTGTTTTCCCTGTGGCTCAGCTGGTAAAAAATCTGCCTGCAATACAGGAGACCTGGGTTCGAACGCTGGGTGGGGAAGATCACCTGGAGAAAGGAATAGCTACCCACTCNGGGTCCTGTGCATTTTAAGATGTTTACCAAGCATCTGAACTATTTAGAATTATCTCAAAGATACAGCATTTACTCAGTTTTTAGTATATTGGAGAAATAATCATGGTTTTCATACGCCCAGCGAACTTTTTTGCGAATTAAACCCTTTTCATACAGTTTGAGCAGGGTTGACACTGCACCCTGGAGCCCAAAGAAGAGATAAATGAGCCAGAGTATTCACTCAACTCTTGGGTCACAGTAATTACTTCTGGTTGGCTAAGATTCAAGCTGAGTCAATAGAAGCTCTCTCCAGGACTTTCGTTGGAGCAAAGCAGGATGGGGAAGTTCTCATTTTTCCTGGTTCCTGACTAGGATCATGAAAAGTGTCAGTCATGAGCTCCCAGGAACCATCCTACCTTGTCTGACAATAAAGGAAGGAGGCAAAGGAGAGATATCTAATACTATAAAAAGCCCTAAATCCAGTTTTATTTGAAGACAGATTAGCCAGAACTTCCTAGTAAAGCAATCAAGTAAATTCTTTTTTGCTAAAGCTAACTGAACTCAGTTTAAACTTTGTCACCTGCAAGCAAAAGAGCATAAGTGGATACTTTCTAAAAATCTGAATAATAAAACCTAAACATAAGGATAAGGTTAATGATCTACTGGACATTAATGTTATTTATCGAGCATTTTCTATGTGCCAAACACTGTGCCCCAAAGTGCCACACATAACAACATCACATGTAACTCCTGAGAAAAAGCTCTATAAACACTTGCTATTTTAAATATTCATTTTTTAGATGACAAGTAAAAGAAGCAGTTAAGTAATCTGTCCAAGGCCAAATGCCTAGATAGCCTCAAGTTCACCGACTCCATGTAAGTTCTGTTAACACTACTCTGCAACCATCGAGTAACTCAAATGTTTACTAAGTGTCTATGTTTTAGATCACTCGAGGTATACTAAGGATACAAAGCTGAATAAACAAATGATTATAATATACTCTATTAACTATAAATGATCACTTACATAAATTTAAGAGAAAAGCTTTATCAGTATCTCTTCAGGATACTCAGTAATAGGGTTTACTTAAACAATGAAATATTCTAATCAATCTGCCAAAGAACTTCTTACTGTGTGGATACCGAGATATCATAAAGTCTTGTGATTCATATCAAAATCACCCAAACTAAATGCTCACTCTTTTGAATGTGCTCACCCAATCGATGAAAAATACTCTACAAAACTTTTTCTATAAGGAAAAAAGGCTCTAATCAGCACTATCCCTTTGACAGTTTTATTTCATAGTGTGGTTTACTGAATAGTTTAACAAGGGTTTGGTTCATGTGCACAGGTTAACCTAAATGCAGATGAATTCTTGATATCATGACAAAGGTATGAATTTCTATTACAGAACTATAAAACCGAGGAAAGGACCTAAACCACAGTGACTCCTCTAAAGCAGTGACTGTGTTAAATCTCATCTGATCCTCATACAATGTAACATGTTTAAATTCTCAAAAGTAAGAAAGTGTCCTGAAAAAAAAAGAAAGAAAGCAATTGCTTTCTAAAATTAGCTAAAATGGAAAAACATTAAACCAAAATTGGAAATTGTGGTCACTATTCACTGTGATATCTAATAAAGCAAAAATGTTAAAAGACAAATAATTAAAACTGCCTTTAACTGTAACATTAATCTGTCACATACAGAAAAACAGAAAACCCAATGGATCATTCATTTTTGTACACAATTACAATGATTTACAAAAACTGTGCACAGAATTTCAGTAAGGTCATTCCATATTGATACTTTTAATGTTCCTATATGTTTCAGAAATTAACTTGAAAGCTATTACTAGTGTGTTAAAACATTTCCTACTAGAGCCTGTGATACTCTCGTAATGATTTCTGATCTGGAGCTCTGTCCTAAAAGCAGATGCTTAGAATATAAAGTAAGTTTTCAGAGAGAATGTTAAAAAGAAAACAAACAAGAAGACTTTTATAACTCCCAGAGGCTCTGCATATGTAAGCTGAAATGTGGAAAAGAAAACTGAAATAAAAGAAATGAAGAAAGATTTCTAACACTGAGTGATGTCACACTGCCCATGAACTCAATAAACACACAAACACACACTCTCTCTCTCTCTCTGGAACTTTCACAAAGTGGATAATTTGAAATAGACTTAAAAAAAAAAACCCTCAAGTATTCTGTTTTCAGAAGTTCAAGTATTTAATCTTTATGACTTACCTTAGCACTGTTAGACAAAAAAATGAACAAAAAATCATGCAAAATTTAAGTACACAAGTTTGTTTTTCCAAATTAAATAACACAAACAGCAAAACACTCAATAATATTAAAAATTTCAGGAGCCAATAAGCTTTTTAAATCAGTTGTTTACACTTAAGTTTTTTTTTAAAATCTGTCAATGGCTTCCGCTGGAACAAAATAATCTATAAAATAACCTTTTAAAGTATAAATTATAAAGGTTATAAAAGGGTATATTCAGAGTATTTAAAATATAAAAAAAGATTAAAAGAATGTCTTAAGTCATCTAATAACACAATACCAAAGAAGCATTCACTTTTCTTTTTTGGCTGAAGAGACAGAAAATATTCCTTACAAATATGGTGTAGGGGTCTTCTTTCATACATCATGGGGTAACAAATTAACTGTCATGTTCTTATCCCATTATAAAAACAGTTCATCAATTCCTGCTTTTTAAAAGCATGAATTCAGCTATGTAAATATATGAATGACCCACCTTTTTCATTTTCTTTGNAGAGACAGAAAATATTCCTTACAAATATGGTGTAGGGGTCTTCTTTCATACATCATGGGGTAACAAATTAACTGTCATGTTCTTATCCCATTATAAAAACAGTTCATCAATTCCTGCTTTTTAAAAGCATGAATTCAGCTATGTAAATATATGAATGACCCACCTTTTTCATTTTCTTTGTATCTACAAAGGCCAACTGGAATCTCTGCTTGAAACATGGAGCCCACCATAATCTCCTATTTTAAAAAATACAAAATGTTAATAAGATGGAGTAACAGATTTTATGTCCTCTTTCTAGATTTACCATCTTCCTGGGTTAACTGTTTCTGGTTTCTGTCATAAAACAGTTACAACCAATTAACTACCTCAGAGGAGTATTGTGAGGATGAATGAGTTAATAAAAGATAAGAGCTTGGATATGATTGGATGAAAGTATCAGTAATAATGATGTGGTGAAATGTAATATAGACAATGGATATGAACTTTACTTTAAAATATGGGGAAAAAGAAATAAAAATGAATTCTTGTAATTCAACTGATAACTCTAAAAAGCAGAAAGTCAAATTAAGGTATTTTCAGAGTACCCACTCTAAGCTATGGTCTCTGAATCAGCTTCCCTGGGAAACTGAGAAACACAAATAAATACTCAGGTCTTACCCCAGACCTACTGAACCAGAAACTACAGGATGGGACTCAGCAATTAAGAATTTTAACAAGCTAGCCATATAATTCTGACACACAATGAAGTCTGAAAACCACAGCTTTAAGGTAAAGCAAATAACAAAAACAGTTTGAATAAAGCCCAGAAGAGGCCAAATAAATAAAACTTCAAACCAAATGGACAGGTAATCAGTGCCTAATTTTCATTAAAACAATTTAAGATGAAATCATAACTTCTCCCAAACATAATTCAATCTTATTTTAGGAAATCTGGTAATCAATCTATATAGTCAAAACACAAGTTAGGGGAAACTGGCTGTTCAGAACGATAATTAGAGGTCACCACTGATGAAAATTTATTAATGTAAGACATAGGGACCAAGATTAATTACATGGGCCCTCTTCTGTCTGTGGCTAAATGTTAACACAGTTACTATATTTTCAGAATAAAGACTTACGTAGGAAAGGTATGAAATCATGGTCTAGTAAGTTTAAATAACTCCTGGGATTTGAAGAGTTCCTCTCTCCTATTACTGTTTCCCACTGATGCTAGAGCTTCATTTTATCTAGTGTAACTTCAAAGACATGTCTATGTAATAAATTTATTGCTGCATCTGTACAGGAAAACCAGTTAGTTTTTCTAAAAATACCACACACACATTTTCTCTACTCATACACAGGAATTTTCCTTATATCTTTCCTATAAAAAAGATTACCCTATTGTCACTTCTTGTGCCCCTTTTAAGTTAACTCACCTCCACCTATCAGAGAATAAATAGTCAAGTTATCAACCCTGGCTAGGGTGCTTCTGTTGCTGCTGCTGCTAAGTCACCTCAGTCGTGTCCGACTCTTTCTGACCCCATAGACGGCAGCCCACCAGGCTCCGCCGTCCCTGGATTCTCCAGGCAAGAACACTGGAGTGGGTTGCCATTTCTCTTGTAAAAATATTCAATTTTAGATCCTAGACCAAATCAACTTTAATCTCTGGATGAAGGCCATGGTAATCAGCATTAAAATTTCTTTAAGTGATTTTAACGTGAAGCNGGCAAGAACACTGGAGTGGGTTGCCATTTCTCTTGTAAAAATATTCAATTTTAGATCCTAGACCAAATCAACTTTAATCTCTGGATGAAGGCCATGGTAATCAGCATTAAAATTTCTTTAAGTGATTTTAACGTGAAGCCAGGGTTGGTAATTTTTAGCTTAGTATAAAGAAAAGACACCTCTCCGTTTTCCTATTGCATTCAGAAACTTTTCACCTTAAAATTTTGTTCTGTAGGGAAATGAAGGAAAACAGTATTTAGGAGCATTATGTATCAAGTATCTATGCAAATTTTTTATTTAATCCTCAACAACTTCAACAAGCCTGAATTTGCTGTCCCTATACTGTATGTAAGGAGATGAAACTCAAGAAAATGAGTTTCCTTAGGATCACACTATTAGTAAATTCTGGGCTATAACTTGAACTCAGGTTTGATTTCAAAGCTGTTTCCTCTACCCCAGGTTTCAATAAAAATTTAATTTTGTCTTACAAGCCTTAGAAGATTTATCTCTGAATCCTGACAGCTTTTTACAAATTGCACTAAAATAAGACAATCTGGATTTACTTTATTACATAAATCTGGATTTGCTTTACTACATAATTTTCCTGAGGACGGGACTAATACTTCTAGTAATGAGGGCTTTATCTCCTCCATGTTCTCCCCGCTTTGAGTTTGTACTGATTCATTTAAAAAAAGAAAAAATTCAAGGCTCAATCAAATACTCTATGGGGACACTTCAGATACAAAATCAATTCATACTGGAGAAAAAACAAACTTGGATATGTGGTAGAAAATAACAGTTTAAGATGATTACCAAAGTTTCCAGCTTCTCTAATTTTAATTTCTGCACGATGTAGTAATCAGAAATGACTGAAAAACACGCTCAAACAAGTCACACAAATAGTAACTTCTGGGATTCTTTTTTTCCTATCTTCAGTCCCATCATTCATTCATTAATCATTCAAGTTATTAATAATTAATACATGCACTGTGATAATCTTTCCTTGCCACTTTAACCCACACTGATGTCTCTCTTTTCTAAACATCTCTCTGTGGTGGTTTAATCGCTAAGTTGTGTCCAACTCTTGCGACCCCCATGGATTGTAGTATGCCAGGCTCCTCTGTTTAGGGGATTCTTCAGGCAAAAATACTGGAGTGGGTTGTCATTTCCTTCTCCAGGGGATTTTCCCTAACCCAGGAATCAAACTCAGGTCTCCTGCATTGCAGAGATTCTTTACTGATTGAGCTACCAGGGAAGCCAACATCTCTTTGGAAACTCATAAATATGTCAATTCTGGCTGAAGCCCATAATCCTTGGGTAGTACAGTCCAAGGTCATTTTACTACTTCATTCTTCCCAGCTGCCAACTACAAATATACAGATTTTTCCTTATTTTAATCCACAAAGGGGGTTATCTCTTAAGTGTGCCCCTGGCATCCAGACCAGACAACTTCAAAGAAACTAACAAACAAAACACAGGGAAGGATCAAAAAAGTATTGACTAATTAAGTAAACAATCATGACTTAAAAAGGCCAGAAAAGCCACTCGATTTGATATTTTGGGCTGTTCTGCTTCCACATAAACGACCGTTTATGCACTAAATTCAGAATCAGACCTAGGGAAAAGAATACCAAGGGGAAAAAAAAACAAAACCCTCAATAGAGATTCTAAGAGATAAATCAGGTATCTATCTCAACAAGTATGACATCACTTCTTATAGATGACTTGTCCTAATCAATTCTACATAATAATGTGACACATCTTCCTAAAAAGTCAATTGTTTGGCAGCAGCTTAAAATTCTTCAGTTTAACCATGAGATTAATTATACACTTGTATAATTAAAGACCATATCATTATGTTTAAACTCATTTTAGAAATTAATTATGGATAGTTATACCAAAGTCCAAATCTATCTCTTCACACAATATACTTTGAGCTGCGAGTATCAACATTAATATGGGATAGAAAAACCTATAATCTAACTCATCAAACAAAATTTACTTAACAAATACCATAGCCTCCAGAAATGTTTCCTCAAGTAGATATATATATAAAAAAAGAAAAAATCACATGTGGATACTTTTTACAGTGTAGCTAACAAAAGTCTAGTTCCTAACTAGTTTAAAAATTTGGATTTGTAATTTTGCTTTGAGTACCAACTTGTTCAACAAAGTCTGATTTTTTTATATTGTTATTTTATTTATAAGAAAATTTATGTTATTTCTCACATGGATGTATTAAGGAAAAATCTGAACATATGTCACAAAAAAGACTTACTTCAACTTTATCAAACTTTTGGTAAAGAAGATACTTGGCTCTTTAAATATTAATTTATCTAAGTTCTGGGAAAATATGGCTCTAACTACCTTTTTCCAGTCTTCTGATGGTATATAATCTTCATCTTCTTCAGATTCTTCTTCTATTTCACTATCTAGAATAAGTAAGACAATAGTACTATAAAATGATTGCTTAGCCTGTCCATTCTTACATCTACCAACAAATACTTAAATATGCCAAAAAGTATTTGCAGAGGTAGGTCAAGATATTTTTAGTCAAATATTACCCTGTCAGTTAAAACAAAAACAGAACTCATAGAGCTTCCAGGACAATCTTCTTAGATAACTGTATTTCACGAAATAATACTCTACAAAAAACTTTAGGGAAAAAATTGATTCAGAGTCAAGACAATCTGTTTCTAAACCTAATTCTGCTTCCAACAGCCTGGTGACAGAAAAACTATATGATCTCAGTTTCTTCCCTTATTAAATGAGAGTTGGGACAAAATAATAATTTCTGAACAGTGCTCCTTAAAACCCTTGAGAATGTTATAACATCACTTTGGGGGAACACAGGAAGAGAGGGCATGTATATCTCCCCAACTTCTGTTTTATTCAGAGCAGGCAAATTGCTATTTCTTTACATTTTGAACTAAGAATGCCTTTACATAAAGGAGCGGGAAATCTGAAAACCATTAGATTGTCAGCATCTTCTCAACTCTACAATGGCACACAAAATTCAAAATGGTAACATCACATACAGAAATTAATTCTTTCTAAGGAAAAGCTAAGATGGGCACTGTATGTATAGTTTCCATGCATACTGAAATAACATCTGAACTATAATATATTATTTCAAGACGTAGTCACTTAGTATCCCACTTTAATCAAACTTTGGCAATGGACCTGCTCCTGGTTTAAACTAGGGGAAAAATACATTTCCTCCAAATAATTAAATATAATTAATTTCTCTGTGCAGTGATAACACTTTTCAGTTGGACTGTAACTCTAAAAGAAAAATTCACAACAAAATAATCATCAGCAGCCCTACAGTGACCACTAAACAAAAATGTGTGACAGAAGTCATTCACACAAAGCAGTAACCATGTTTAATCAATTTTTACTTTACCACAGTTCAGGAGAGGTTACTGTATTGTATTCAAGTATTCTTCTTTTTTAAACAGAAATTTAAACTACATATTTAAACTAATAACACTAATGGTTAACTTTTTCTTATCTTACTTCTAGGATAAGGATTCTTGCTTAGAATGAAAACATTATGGAGTAGTGATACATGCAAATATTCCAAGATACATACGTTAAATGTTGTTATCGACTACTGGTCAATGACTTTGAGGAGGTAGAAACATCAGCAGAGTTCTTTCTCTGTATAATACATTCCTACCTCAAGGGCCAACAATGTCTTTAGACTTGGGAACTACTGGTTAGAGAAAGCAATGCTTATGGATATTATCTAGACTGGGAGGCAAAGAAAGCAGAAAATGGAAAACTGAGGAAAAGACTAGGAAAAATAAAAATGATGACCATGAAACAACAAATTTAAAGAACAGTCAAGAGTGGAAAAAAAAGGAACACATTCAAAATCAGGTATCATAGTGACACATAATAATTACAGTAGCATATTCATGGACAACATGGCACCAGTACAGCTAAACTAATAATCTAAAACAAAATCCCATTACTGATGAGCAAGACTTCCAAATCAATGAATTCAGAGTATTGGGGAAAAAACACTAAAATATTAAATAGCTAAAATCATATAAAAAATAGCAACTAAGAATACTTACTTGTATCAAAATATTTACATCGACGTGGACGGATTATTTCCTGGGCATCTTGAGAAGCAACAGATTGAGACGGATCATCATTGGAAGACTGAGTTTCATCCTCTTGACCTGAGGAATCTTTTATATTCTCTTCCTGTGGAATAATACATTAAATCTCTTTAAGAAAAAAAGTGTTGCAGATGAAAGGTCATAGTATTCCAGATAAAACTAGAAGACTATATGAATATACCACGGATACACAAGATGCTAACATTAGATGAAGTTGAGTAGAGTACAGAGAGATGCACTGAATTATCTGTGAATCTCTTATGCAAACCTAAAGTTATTTCAAAACAAAGTAAAAATGAGTACAATTAGCCATTATTACTTAAAAAAAAACAGCATTTTAAAAGTTGGTACAAATTTATTTAGAACAGGCATTAAAAAAACAGGAATGACAGAACAAACTATTGCCTCTCTGGAGTAGATTACAGGGAACTTCCAATTTGCATTACATATGTCTATATCTTAAGTTTTAATATTTAAATATACTGCCTTTACAGTTAGAGTGAAAAGAAATGACAAAAACAAGCAATCAAAATCAATGTATCAATAAAATTTTAACTTCAGGAAGATAAAAATATATGCATAACCTTACTTTATTTTCCCCACTACATCCACTGTTATCATCATTATCAGCATCTTCATCATCTTCTTCCTCTTCCTCTTCCTCCTCCTCATCTTCTTCAGGTAGCCGAATAGTACTATCATAACCATAAAGGCTGAGAAGTTCATGAATCGGCATGTCACCTTCCTAAATAGACCAAACAAAAGTTAAATTTTTAACAGATGACATTTCATATTCTTATAATTCACAAATCTTAATACAGAAGAATATTCTTAGAACTGTTATCAAGAATTCACAAATCATAAAAAGTAAAACAATATAATTCTGAAACCAGAAAAACCCTAATCTTTATTATTCTTTTCTGCTTCAATTCAGTGACTGTACACCAACAGTCAGTTCACATTTACTAAGAGTACCATACATAATTTGGGAGTGGGGAAATAGAATAATTAGAAATTAGACTGTAAACAAAGTTAACAAACCAAGAAAGGGGAATGAAATTTAGAGCCCAGGCCAAACACATTAGAAACAGCAATAACATACATGAATGATACTGGATTACATCAGCCATATATTCTTTTCTAGGGTTATGCAAAATCATTTCATGTAATCTTTACTGTATATCTTACAAAACTGTTGTGTTATTTCCATTTCATAGATGAGGAAACTAAGGCTAGCAGATTAAGCAATTTCTCCAAAAACCACACAAGTTACAAGTAGTGAAAACAGATTTTGAGTCTAACTACAAAAGCCCATACTCTTAACAGTATAGCAGGCTGTTTCAGCCAGGGTCCTGAAGCTCCCCCAACCACAAAAGCACACACTCCTGAGGGTGAAATGAAGAAATATCCACATGTTATGAAATGAAATGAGATTTCTGCAGAAGGTACTCACTCTAATCAGTAACCAAGTGTTACAGAGTATCAGGGAAACATGACAAAATTACAAGAAGGAAATTTAACCCAAATAGTCTGAACCTATAACATACACATACACACTCTGAAGAAAAACTTAACTGCGTCAGTTTAGAACCTAGAAAAAGGATAATCATGAAATAAGACTTTTGTATTTCTCCAGTAGTATCACAGTCTTATTCATGGACAGAAGGAAGTCTAGCCTGTGTGTGAAACACCTTATTATAGTGAGGATGAATACATCAGACTGGAGGATATAACATGATGATACTAAATAATTAGATCATACAGTTACCTCCCATCACTCAGAATTTGTGTGTAAAAGGCAAATAACGATAATTTGGAAAAAATTTCCTTATAAAAGAAATAGGAAGAAAATGCTGTTTAACACTTCTATTTATTTCATATTGTAAATGGATACTCTAGTTATAAATCAGTTTTTGAATCTGTTTCTGAAAGAAATCAGTGACAAGCTGGTATACTTATTATTGTGACCTTCAAAGTACAATAAGAGATAATGCTTGAAGTGTTCAAGGATCTAGTCCCTCCAGATACCTGGTCAAATATAAGCATTTGGTACAAAGAAACAGAAATTTAGGAATTAGGAGTCAGGATTTAAGAAAAAAGAACTTCAAAATCAAGAAAGAAATAAGAATATGATGTAGAAAAGATGGGCTAAATAAACAGTCATAACATATAGCGGCCATCACATCTTCTATATGCCAGGCATTTGTGATAAATGGTTTGATTCACTACCTTATTCTCGTTTCTTAACAAAAACAAAGTGAGAATATTATACTATCTTATTTGATCTTTAAAAGTACCGGATGAGAGTGGTACCTTTCTATGTAAATAAGAAAAACAAGCAGAGAGAAACATGATGTACTGACAGAGACTTTATTGTTAATACCTAGAACTCTTAATCTCAGCTCGTATTTTCCATAAACTCATTCTGCATCACAAATTAGAAGCAGGTTTAGCAACTGAAGTCACTTCTATGAGCAAGACGCCACTGAGGTCACTATTATGAATAAGGGCCAAAACAAGAAAAACACTTTAGTGTAGGCTTGCAACGAACATTCACATGGACCTTGAGATTTACCAACAGCTTGTTTCATAATATTTATTTCATCTTTAAGATTACCTTAATATGCTACTGTTACCTCTAATTTTTACAACTGCGTTTAACTGATACTTTGAGAGATCACCAAAAGAGGTACGATTACCAATAAAATAAAACATGAGTTTAAGCAAACTCAGGGAGATAGTGAAGGACGGGGAAGTCTGGCCTGCTGCAGTTGACGGGGTTACAAAGAGTTGGACCCGACTCAGCAGCTGAACAACAGCCTCTCTACCTTTGATCTGTCTTATTCAAGGGCAACAGAATCACCTTGAGGGCTTATTTAAACTTACAACTGTACTCCAACTCAAAGATTAGCAGGGCTGAGGTGGGGCGTGAGTTTCTGCATTTTTTAAAATACCAGGTGATATTGATGTTGTTGGTATGAGACCATCTGGAGAACCACTCTCATCATTTCTAGGATAAGGTAACTGCAAACCAGGCTTTTCAGTGGAATATAATAAATTGTTATCATTATCCTTAATGAAGCTTGTCACTAACAGCTGACATCTAGCTCAGTTATATGTCAAAAAGATAAGCAATGTACCAACTGCATGGAAAGAATTTTTCTTTTTAACCATTATTTGGAAAGTGGAGAATCTGACTTCCATGGTTAAGTCCAAGATTTTTCTCTTGGAAAAACATATGAGAAATGTGACTTGCTTTATAAAAATTCATTTCTCAAAGAAAAAATTTGCAACACCCCCAACATTGACTAAGCAGAGAACAGAGTAGTCAGAAGTGACTGCTCAGTGTATTTGAAAGAGAAGTGCTTGAATCAGAGAAACAGTAACAGAATTGGCAGAGAAAAGTCAAGACAAGTCAAAGAAACAAATGAACGACTATAGAAACAAAAAATGAATAAGCAGGTTATCCTGATCTGCAGTAACTAAAAAAAAATAAAGGGCTGGCTAGTTTTTTTAACCTATTTTCTCTAGTTTTACTTAGTTTCTAAAGGCATCTGTTATAGTCAACTTTTGATTCATTTGAGAGTAGCTGCTGAACACTGATTGACCCTATAGAAGGGCTTTGGGAAAATTATGCAACACAACATATTATTCAAGATAAACCTAGGCAGGGAGAAATTTAGTTTGCTAAGTTGGAATCCACTGCTATCATTTATGTGAGTATAATCAGAATCTGAACTAAATTAGTGACTGTGGTAAAGAAAAAAGAAGGGATCCCACAGAAGAAATCAACAGATTTAACCATGGGTTAAGAGTGATCAAGAGGTCCTTGAGACACTGAAATCTCTAGTTCCAGATATTCCTTAGACCTAGATATATATTCATATGGCATCTAAAAAATATTAAAAGCAATAAACGTCTAAAAAAGTTTTGACAAACTTCTAAAAAGTTTACTTTTGGTCAAAGTTGGTTTTATCACTTGTCAACAAAATACCCCTGCCTAGTCCATCAAGTGGAGAAGGCAATGGCACCCTACTCCAGTACTCTTGCCTGGAAAATCCCATGGACGGAGGAGCCTGGTAGGCTGCAGTCCATGGGGTCGCTGAGAGTTGGACACGACTGAGCGACTTCACTTTGACTTTTCACTTTCATGCATTGGAAAAGGAAATGGCAACCCACTCCGGTGTTCTTGCCTGGAGAATCCCAGGGATGGGGGCGAGCCTGGTGGGTTGCTGTCTATGGGGTCGCACAGAGTCAGACACGACTGAAGTGACTTAGCAGAAGCAATCCATCAAGAAAATTCTTGCTTAATACTGAAAACTAAAGAATATGTAGTGGTATTATGCTTTTCTTAGGAATCAACTTTTAATTTCTGTTGCCCAATATCAAGTTATTACCAGTAAGCAGCAAGTTAGAAACAACAAATTAGTAAGCAACAACCATGATCCACATAGTATTAAAAAGTATCTTACTTGATCTAAGATATAAAGGGAACTCCTAATAGCAAACACAAATACAATAAAACCCCAAATCAATTTTGCTGAGGAATCTCCAGTTTCAAATTCAAGTATCATTTCTTGTTGTCTGTCAACCAGTCCTTTCTTTCTACATTCGTTTTTCCAGAAATGTTCTTTCCTCCACTCCAAGCATGTATTTTGACTGAAAGCTTACCTCCTGGACTCAGAGCATCTAACTCCATTGGAATCACTGCATTCTCTGACCATTCATTTGAAAACAGCACATGACCTAAGCTTGAACATAATTTGTTTCCAGATTTTTACCAATAGCAGCTAAAGAATATAGGCTGTATCCCAAGCAATAAATCTTGGAGCCTGAAAACTTACAACATATGACAAAAACTAGACTGAAAAAGGACACCACCATGTAAAAAACTGTTCTGGTGGCACAGGAGTCCCTGAAGTCTAGACCTCCCCCCACCCTTAAAGAAATTACATGAGCCTTACAACTAAATCTTCATTTTGCCTAAGCTTGTTCAAAATGGATTTCTATTATTTGCCCCCAAATATTTGAAATAAAAAGTAATGCTATCCTGTAAAGCAAAAGTTGTTATTCCCCTCTGGAAAAAAAAAAAAAGAGGATTAAATTGGCTGACAGTACACTATACTAGGACCCATCAGTTACCTGTTCCATAGACTTTCTCATTAGCTTATACTGCCAAAGTCTATGTTCTACCACATATTAAAGGGCTTTCCTCAAATTAATTGAAACATCACAATAAACTGTTACCATTCATACAAGTGTTAAGAAATGGGAGAAGCAGAGTGAAAAAAATTATGAATCAAGTACAAGGGTTCTCCACAGTTTTGGCTGCAGTCTGTTACAGATTTCTTTGAGAATTTTATGAATAACTATTAAGATTTGAGTGATTATCGTGTATCAGACATTTGCTAAATGCTTTACATATATCATCTGTGTAATAACACTGAAGCTTAATCATGTTAAATAACCGGTCCAAAGTTACACACTGATTAAACAGTGCAACTGAGTTCTTAAAGAGGCAGTCTGACTCACTGCTTTACATAGTCCTTATATACATATGCATATACATACTCCTTTCCTCGAAACATGACCCTAGGTTAAGTGTACACCATTCTTAGGGAGAGTGAAATAAGACGTGCTGGGTTGAGAGATTATAAAAATAAGGAAACCGGACACAGTACAAAATGAATAAAAATACAGGCATGTGGACTATACTTGCATATTGTGCTTTTAAAAATGCTTTTAAAAAGTAAGTTGTCTAAGTATTATAAGAAAAAGAGGGACAATCGTGTCTGTATAAGCTAAAAGGAGACTAGCTGGAGGTGAAAACAGTACAGACTTTTTCAAAGACAAACATGGTATGTGAAATTAAATTTGACATTTATCTTCAAGTAACAGGGTACAGTTACCAAGCACCACCAGCAATATTGTAAGGATGGAGTGGTATCTGTCTCCTAGCTGCAGAGAAAGTGGCTCCCTCTCCCTCACATCAGGGGATTAGTCATTTACTGCACGTGGTAGCAGATGATGGCCGTTCAAGGGCCATTTGGTGGACAGACATCTCTTTTTATACCTGTTGTGACTTACCAGGAAATGAAGTTGGGAAGAAGGAAAGGGACTACTTTTCAGGCAAGAAGGTCTAAGAGACCAGAGTGACAGTTCCTAAGGTAACCAACCTCTTAGGCTGGGCTTTGACTATAAAACTAGGAAGAGATGATGAAGGCAGTGAACTCTTCTTTATAGTACCCATGTTGGAACTTTTTTTCTTACCTGTATAATTCATGTGTTGTGAATAATTAAAAAAAAAAAAAACTCTCACATTTTAATCTTTATTCTCTAGCTCTGGAGATCCACCAAGGAAAATGTGCTTAGCACTTTAAAGTATTAATTAACATTGTTATAATATGATTTTTCAAAAATACAAAGAAAGATATAGCTGATGCTGATCTCCTCTGGCCGAAACAGACTGCTACTGTTCAAAGTGAGATGGTGGGTTTTAAGTATACATTTGAAAAACAGAGTGAATCCTGTATATCACCATGTCTACAAACCAAAGTTTACTATGGGAATGATTCTGACACCTCTTCTAATATTATCTATAAATTCTAACCTGTGCAACTAATTCTCTTAAAACATTTAAATGATAAACTTAACTAAAATGTCTTTTATACTGCTAAGATTCACATATACAAATGTTAACAATACATATCAAAGCTAGTTTTCACTTAAATTTTAGAATTCACATTAACGAACTTAAAGCTACAGGCTATGCAGTCACTGGTAACTCGTGACTGTAAAAATTTTACCACAGTACATCAAAGGTCCTTTTCATGCAACCAAAGTACCAGGTATAAACTACCCTACTAATTCCTGACCTAACTATAATGTTTTACTTCTATAAAAGCAAATCAGTCATAAATAACAAAAACTTGCTCATTTTGTTTTAAATAAAAATAAACTAGTTTGGTTTGGACCTAAGGAGTTTACAACTATGAGAAATCCAATATACTCACCCTCTAGCTTAGCTGCAAGCTACAGATGAAAACACTGGTGATTATATGCTACTTACACCTAAGCCTTAATCACTGCAGGAAAGGTTAGAAGTAGTTTCAGAGAAGGTTAAAGACTGTCTGGTTGAAAAGAATGATAAAGATTGGTTCCCTTGTCTTTCTCTTCCTTTGTATATATTCTACAAATAGTTCTATTTTAATTATTTTTTCCAAAAAAGGGAGCATTTGAAAGCAAATTTTGGGGTTGTAACAGACCAAGGAAGGAGGCTGAATAAAGGGAAAAACAGGAAAAGACCACAACATGATAAAAATTTTAGCAGAATCCCTTAGTAGTTTTGTACTAGTTAAATATAGCAGCCCATTTTCTGAAATAAAATAAAAATTATTCTACTTCATAACCTATTTTGACCATACTTGATTACCTCTTGAGTAATCACTTACTCAAATTACTTGAATAATATAGAATGTGAAAAAATGGAAAATATAAGATTTTCTTCCTTTACCTTTTATCCCAAAGTGGTAAATTTCTTTGAAACAAGATGCAAATATTTGGAAATAATTGCCTTTCGACTTCATGAATACATGAAGCAACCATGACTGACATTTAAATCAATTCTTTCCTTTGATGTTTGCCTAGGTTCTGAATCATCCAAGCAAATTATACTAGTCTTTTGAATGCTATCTAGCCTCTCCTGAAGAATAGTTCTGAGTCCAGATTCCTCATGTGCTTTTTAACTCATCCTTGAAAAGCTTTTTAACAGCTCTACACCATTACCACTAAGATCAATTATGTTGTCTGGCTTAAAATAACAAAATACTGAATTGCTTAGGTTTTTGGATTAAGCCAGTTTTAATTACTACATGATCCAAAATGGAACTGACAAAATTTGATTTAGACTATTTTTTTCAGCTCTTTAAAGTTCCGAACTGAAATTCTGAAGCACAGATTAATCTTTATTACTATAAGGGTATAAGAATTCATTTTTCCGTGACATTATATACTCCAAATGCTTTAAAGACTGGCGTATGTCTTCTTTTTTTTTTGTTCTGAAGTACAGCAGACTGTTCACGTAACACCTTTTAATGGTAACATACCAAACCGATTTATCCATTCATTCAAAAATGAATTCAGTGATCACTCTTGCTATGTGCTATGAAATATACTGGTAAACAGACTATCCCTCCTCTCATGGAACTAAGGAAAATATAGACAAAAACTTAACAAACATACAATTACGAATTGTGTTACATAGAAAGCAAGCAATGGATGGGGTACAGCAGCTAAAAATAGCTGACTGGGGCCAGGAAAAGCCATTCTGAGGAGGGAACATTAAGCCCAGACTTGATAGAAAAAGGAGTCAACTTCAGAATGCACATACCAGAGAGTGGAAATGAGGTAAAAAGCCTTGAAATAGGAAAAAGCCAGCACATCTAAGAACAAAAGCAGCTAACATAGCTATAGACACCATGACAGGGGCAGTGTAATACATGAACAAAGGACCATATGTAGGTGGCCTTGCTGGCCAGGGCAAGGAGTCTGAATTTTCTTCTGGTGTAACAGGAAGCCAACGAAGAGTTTTAAATAGGAGGCTAACATAAACTGATTTATATTTTGAGAAGTTCATCATGGTTACTGTGGCAATACACTGGAGAAAAGCGGTAAAAGAGGACATGAAGAAACCAGTTAGGAAGCTACTGTATATTCTAAGCTAAAAATGATGGTGACCTGGGCTTGAGGGTAGCAGCAGAGATTGAGCAAGAGTCAGATATTTCTGGATAGAAATGATAGGCTTATTTAGGAACAGATACTGAGAATGAAGGAAGATGACTCCCTGGCTTCTGACTTACTCAACAAGATACAGAGTGTTGGCATTTTTTACTGAGATGGAAAAAACAGGGAAGAACAGGCAAATGAAGAGAGTATCAATCAACAGTTCTGTTTTAGACCTTTAAAATTTAAAGATGTCTACTGAGATATCCTAGCAGAAATGTCAAGCAGGTGGGTAGTGAAGACAGCAAACAAGATAATGCTAGAAAAATAACTAAGAAATACTAAGCATACAGACACAACAAGATTAGATCAATCACCTACTAATGAGTATTTTTAAACATAGTGTGCATACTTAATGATGATGCAGATTTGAGTCCACCACCCCACCCCAATTTTGATTTAGTATGCCTGGGGGAAAGGCACAGGAATGCATTATTTCTGAGGAAGTTCATGGTTGATTCTGATGGGGCTGACTCTCATACTACACTGAGGAGTACTGATGGATGAAAACAAAGCCCAGAACTGAGAACTGGGAAATTCCAAAATTAAACCTTGAGGAAAGGAAGACAAGTCTGCAAAAGCCACTGCAGGAACAAGAAGACAGGGAAAGCTACAGTGCAGGAAGGGAATGGTAAATCACGCTGAGTATCTCTTGAGAGTAGAGAAAAAAGTGACCAATGGTTTTAACAATGAAATCACTGGTTATCTTTACAGGAAAGGTAGAGACAATTTAGGGCACATTACAGAGTAGGCAAGACATGAGGAAAAGAATGAAAACTCTTAAGAAAGAGTGGCATGCTTCTGAAGGGGAGTAAATAAAAGGTGCAGTAACTGGGGGAGGACAGAAGATATGTATGATGAAATTCAGTACCCATTTTTAAAATATTTTTGATCCAGTATCTGTGGTGTCTTATGGAAGTAACTACTGAATTCTAATTCATATAATAAAGTTTCTTTTAAAAAATGCCTTTCATTTCAAACATTAAATATCCCACCTATGGCCACATAGAATTTCTCAGTATTGATTATATATATATATATATATATATCCCCTGAAGAGGGGAATGGCTTACGCATCCCAGTATTNAAGGAGATCCAACCAGTCCATCCTGAAGGAGACCAGCCCTGGGTGTTCTTTGGAGGGAAAGATGCTAAAGCTGAAACTCCAGTACTTTGGCCACCTCATGGGAAGAGTTGACTCATTGGAAAAGACTGTGATGCTGGGAGGGAGTGGGGGCAGGAGGAGAAGGGGACGACCGAGGACGAGATGGCTGGATGGCATCACGGACTCGATGGACATGAGTTTGAGTGAACTCTGGGAGTTGGTGATGGACAGAGAGGCCTGGCATGGGGTTGCAAAGAGTTGGACATGACTGAGCAACTGAACTGAACTGAACGAAAATAAATTAAAACGTCAGTTCTTTGAAAAGATGGATAAAAGTATTACCCCCTAGCAAGACTGATTAAGGAAAAAGTGGCCCCGTAGGCAAAAGTGCAAAACTCAGAGAACTATGAAGTCACTGCTGTTAATTAGGAGAGATGTGCACTCATGTGCTGTTGGGTGTAAAGATAAAAGTCTAGAAAGTCATTTTTCTAGACTTTAAAACATTAAAGCATTTTTTTTGCCCATTTTTTCAACTGCAACCCAAAAAGGAAACACTAAGAAGAGATAAAGTGGGAGAAGGTGGATGTACATACGGTTAAGTAGTATAGAATCTATGAATGGAGGTTCATAGATATTTTATAAGACTTGAAATACAAAAACACAAATAATCCAATTGTGAAAACATAGTCTTATTTTTATTTCTTTTGGAAGCTTAGGGAGACCATGTATATATATATATATATATATATATATATATATACACATATATATAAAGCCTAGTTAATCATAATACTTGGTTCACACTCTCCTCTTTGAGCATAACTATCTTTTCTTTCAGTTATTTTTATTAACAATTATTTGATGAAAATCTAAGAACCTGCCATTCAATGTAAGATCTACAGTGATCCCTAAGTTAAACCTACCCATGTGCTATCTTCCTCAACTCCAGAAACAATTATCCTAAATTTTCTTTATTAATTTTAATGTTCTTTTTAAAACAATATGTCGTTTCATTTTGCTTTGTTTTTTTAATATTTCAGACTTACTTTTCTCACTTAATATTATGTAACTAAAATTCACCCATGTTTTCATGGGTGTAGTTCATTCATTCTATTGGGTGGCTATCACAGAGTAACTTATCTATTTGGCTACTGTGTGTATCCTTAATTCCCCAAAATATGAGTGTTTGGGTAGTTGGACAAGTACACGCCTAGGAGTAGAATTGTAGCATCATGAGACATGACTTGGGTGATGCCAAACTATTTTCCAGAATGGATGTAACGATTTACATTGATTCATATCCTTTCTAATATTTGGCATCATCAGATTTCTAAATTTTTGCCAATTAAATGAGTATAAAATGCTATCTCATAGTCTTGATTCACATTGGCCACGTACGTTACCTCTTCTGTGAAGTGACTCTTCATTTCTTTTTCCTGCTTTTCTATTGGATTATTTGTTGTTTTCTTATTAACTTGAAGGAGTTCTGTGTATACCTTAATAACAATAATATCTTTTATATATGTTTCAGATACGTTCCCTCAGTCTTTTCACTTTTGAAAAGTCTTTTTGATGAGCCACAGTTCTTTGTTTTACTGTAGTTGAATAGCTCAAGCTTTTATTTGACGGCCATTACAGGTTGATGTATTTAAAAGCTCTATGGTCAGTTACCTAGAAAACTCAAAATATTTTCAAGTTTTGCATTTGACAAATAATCTTCAACCCATGTATAACTGATTTTTGTATTTGCTATGAGGTAGGGATTCAATTTCACTTTGTTTCCTTTTATAGATAATTGTATCCGTCTTCATTGTTTTCAAATAGGAAAAGTGACAGAAAGCCTAAGAAGAAAAATCTCACAACAGGTATTTTTTTCATTGGAGTCAAAGAAGAGAAAGCCGTGTCGCCCATTTGAAAGGACACAAATCTAATGCAATGCCCAAATTTATCATCACACTGTAGGAATGGAGAGAGCCTTCAGAGTCATGTAATTCATCACTCGGCCCCCAGAGATGCTTCACCTATATCACCCAGGACAAATTAGTATCTGACTCACATTTTAAGATATCACTGGGAAAAAATTTCTCATTCCAACCCTTGGTGGTTTTTCTTTGAAAATTTCTCCTCTGCCTAGTCATAGAATCATGCTCATTTCCTTTATATTGAACCCTACTGGAAAATAACTTATTGTAATAATAATCTGCACATGGACCACAAATCTCCCTGAAGATCATAAACTCAAATTAGTTTAAATTAGAATTATAGATAAAGATTTTGAACACTTGTCCATTAAAACTTTCACTGACCTATAAAACATTTGCTTCCCTTTTGGACAATAAAAGAGAGCACTGATGCGGGGATGGCAGGGATCATTAATAGCATAGAGAATATTTATCTTTTTTTAATTGAAAAATATTGAGAAGTAGTGACAGTGTTAGTTACTCAGTCATGTCCAACTCTTTGTGACCCCATGAACTATAGCCCTCCAGGCTCTTCTGTCCATGGGATTCTCCAGGCAAGAATACTGGAGTGGGTTGCCATTCCCTTCTCCAGGGAATCTTCCCAACCCGTGGACCAAACCCGGGTCTCCTGCATTGCAGGCAGATTCTTTACTGTCTGAGCCACTAGGGAAGCCCTGAAAAATATTACATCCATTTAATTTTATTTAAGTCTAAGTCAATTTATTTTTGCCCTCCAAAGGGAGGGAATAAATACATGAATAGAGTTAGAAATAATAATTGTTTTACACAATAACAGCACCAGCAAATGCCAAAAAATGATTTGCAAGCTATGAGTTTAAAGCTAATTCTCAAATCTTGGAACTTTAAATAACAGGGAAACAAGGGGCAGAAATAATTAAGTAGACAATAGTTTCATTTTAGCCAATCATGTGCAGAAAATAGAATAAGAAAGCCCTTCTTAACAATTCAAATACAAGATCATATTCTTGGATAGATATTTTACCTAGTAATAAAAGTCTTAAGTATCTTCATATTTGTAAAGAACTGGATAAAATCCAGAAAACTTACCCCAACTTGATAATTTTGAGAAGAGCCATAAATTATTTCATCTCTTTCTGTTATTTTCTCGTGTTCTTCCCTAATGACGTTTTCTTCTAAATACCTCTCAATTTGCTTGCGTTTAACATTCTCACTGCAGATTCTTTGTCATAGACTGAAAGATAGTACTTCTTTCTAAGGGGCCGTTTGAATTATGGTTCTTCCACACAGCTTTAGTGTTCTCAAGACAGGTACCCAAGGAGTGAATCATAAAGGTGGATAGCTTTATTGCTTTTATGGACAATAAGAAACAGCAATACACATTTAGGGGTGGGGATAGGGGGATGATATGTTAACATTAATTTCCTTTTATTTAGAAAAGTATCATATGAAAGGAATGCTGCTAATAGCAATCTAAAAAAGCCCTAATTGAGGCTGGTGCTAAAACCATTCAGATGCTGAAATAGACTTTAAAACTCTAAAACTGGAGGCTGCATTCTCTGAGAATTAGTGAATGAGCTAGAAGTTATATTTCTGTTTTTGTTTTATGTTCAAAGATGTGTGCTCACAACTGTTGCCCCATTAAACTGGAAGTTACACAAGCTCTTTGGGTTCAGATCAAAGAGTTCTTGGTTTCTTGCTTTGCCTGTGCCATCATCTGATGAGTTTTGACCAAATCACTCTATTTTTCATCTGCTTTCGTTGCTAGATTAAATGGAGATGACATTTTACAAGGCTTTTGTTAGAAATAAAAATACTTCAGTATGATTAACTACTACATGCTATGTTTATGAGTCCAATTCCTTATTTGCCCTTGAAGTGATTCAGAAGGCATCTGGATCCTGGTCTATCTTCATTCTTGGTTTGGAACTAAAAACAGGAAAGCAAAGACCTACTGAAAAAAAGACTATACAAAAGCCCCAAAGCATATGTCAATGTATATTTTAAAGAAAGAAATGGGAAGAAGTGAAAGCGTCGTTTTTGTCATCCAAGCAAAGATCAAAGAATTACATTGGAGACTCTCCATACGCAAGGGTCCAAGCATAGCTGTGAGTGTGTTTCTGAGTGAGACATAGAGAAGGGCAGGTACGGAGGCCCTTCATGGGCCAGCACATCTGGTCCAGGGGAGGATGTGTGGCCTTTCCGCCACCCTGGCCAGGCCTGGCTCTCTAGGGGGTCCCCGCAGGACTGGAGGAGGGGCTGTGTTCCCAAACTGAATCAGCTCAGAGCTGGTTCCTACCGTTCAGTTTGGTTCGTGTCTGGGTCCTGGCAACAGTCCAGAAAAGATAAGGTGCCGATGCGTAAGAAAGAAGGGGACAGAGAAGCAGATGGGGGGTGGAGAGTCACTGCTTAGTTTTTCTTGTCCTGTTCAATGGTGGTTGATTGGCCATTGCTGATTTTTCCTTTCATTGAACACTTTTATGTGTTGGGAAAGACGCTATCCTTCAGACTTTTTAATTTAGATTTTTTTATTGAGTGAGGGTGGTTTCTAGTGTTGTGTTCATTTCTGTTGCTCAGCAAAATGATTCAGTTATGCATGTATATGTATATACATTGTTTTTTAAAATAATTTTTTCCATTTGGTTTATCATGAGATACTGAATATGGTTCTCTGTGCTATAGTAGGACCTTGTTGCTCACTGTCCTTTAGGTTTGTTATCTGTGGCTCCAATGGGACATATAGTCAATGTCTTCCTTAGGGAATTCATATGATACTCTTATCACTCCCAGAATGGCTTGCCTTCGGCCATGGTTCTTTNAAATACCGCTTTCCCCAAAATAACATAGAGAACTAAAATTTAAAGTGTTTCCTCTCTCCATAAAAAAGTTATAACCACTTCATCCTCTAGCTCTTATTGTTATTTACCCTTGCAAGATCCTCTATTTCAGAACTGAAGTTTGTTTCTCCTTCCATCATTTCTTCCTCTTCTAATGTGCGTTCATCATCAAAATCATGAACCAGCATGTCAGCTGATGGATCAAATTCATGGTCATCTGATGTTGCTGAACCTCCTGGTAAAGAATATTTTGAACAGTTTGGTAAACCAAATTATGTGTACCTTATTAATATTAATGTATATGTTATTTGAAACTGGATATAAGTCAAGTAAAAGTACGAGGGAAAAGCTATGCACAGCAAATTTTATTTCTTGTTTTCTAAAATTCCTGCCTTTACTTATCACCCCCCACAAAACACCTTTAAGGATTTTTTTTACCCTGTTTTGCTTCTATATATTCATAGTTGTAACTATAAAATGAGAGCAGGGTGTCTGAAGAGTACTGTAATCCTCCAAAGCTTCAGTTGTAAATAATGGCTATATCAAATAAAAATGATCTTTTGTGTGAAGAAAAAAAAATCAAATTCTTAATTACTTGACTAATAGTTAATAGACCCAATAAGTATGAATATAGAGTATGAAATATACCATCATTTGAATATATAGTCTAGGGAAAAGTACAGCTGAACTCAAATATTATTCTACTAGCACATCCACAAAAATATACTTTAATATGAAAATAGCTGTCCTTAACTTAGTTGAAGTAACCCAAAGACAAGAGTATAAACAGCAAAGTTTATTAAAATTGCATATAAAAGTATTATGAAAGGTATTAAAAATAATCCAGTAGGTAACTGTTGTATAACTAATCTATTTTTAGCCTTGTGGCTGGGGAATTCTGCTGAACTCAATAGGGTCAAAACTTGTAACAGTAGATTGCAAATGCTGGGCATATATTGAATATAATCTATAAACTATCTCCACTATACCAAACCTGGACAAAAGATTGTTTGCAAAAGACTGTTAACTAATAAATGAATTATTTAAACAAATGAAAAAATCAACTAGCAATTTACTTTTATCAGTTTAAAGTGTTAAATGTTATATCAATAGATATACCTACTCTCCTACCTCATCTTTGAAGAAAACCAGTAAGTAAAACAAAGAAATACAGATGCTGATTTCTTGGAAAATCAGACAATTAAGAATAAGTGGGCACCCAAGACCCCAGAGTTGTTGTTACCTCCCAATATTTTTAGCATTAAGAACCATTGTTTGAGTGTTTACTATGCGTCAAATACTATGCTCAAACACTTCACGTACATTATCTCACTTAATCTTCCAACAACCCTAAGAAGTAAAAATAAAAACTTGAAGTTCAAGAGTTAAAGCAGCACATTTAAACTCACAGAGCCAGCAGGTGCCAAGAATGGAACTTTAATTCTGGATCTGCTGATTCCAATGCCTGTGCTTTTACTGCTCTTTAAGGCTCCTGTTTAGTCAAGAGTTTCAGAAGCAGCAGATATTCTGCCTCAAAGAATACTTGATGAGAACCTATGGGTTACTAAAAGATGAGTAAACCACAAGCTAGGTCAGAGGGCAGAGCACTCAGAAGTCACTGTGCTCTTGGAGGAACAAAACAAAATATTGTTATTAAATATAAAATAATGAAATATATAACTGCTAAATCAGCTAGTCTATCTTGTACAGTACAAATTAGTTACCAAAGTCTTAGAGCAACTTATAAAGTTAAAACAACATTTAGAAAAGTATTATCTTAATTTCGTCTAGAAATGAAGAATAACGTGGTACACTTTTAGAAAGGAATCTTAGAACTGGGTGAAGGACTAGACACAGGGTTCCCTAAGAGCAGTTTGAGAATTACTAATTTAGTTATAGCTTTTGTGTCCCAATCATTATCCCTTCTTTCTCAGTTTTCAATAGAAAACAGTTCCAAAACTTTTCATTTCACACAGTAATCTTCTAGGATCCTTAGTCAGTAATTATGTATTCCTACAGAGGTTGCTATACTTTTCTCCCTTGCTGGCAGAAAGATCCTAAAAAACCTCACGCTACCATTTTGCATATTATTATCCTAATCATAATATAATTCCTACTGAATGCAAATATTGTTAAAAATAATTATGCTTAATTTCTAACTACTTACAATCTTTTACCAATTTAAAAATCAAGCTCACATGAGAAAACAATACCAAATCACAAGTATTATACACACACACACACACACACACACACACACACACACTCTTGAAGTCCCCCATTTTTGTTCATTATTTGCAAAGCCAATTATATTTAAAGCCTTGTTACTTTAACCCTCCCATTATATAAAATTACAAAGTGTGAGTGAACCTTTTCTCTCAACACTCTTTAATTCCTTTCCCCACACATACACTGCACCATTCTCTATAAACTTTCAATTTCAGGTTTTTTTCTTGCCTTAATCTTGACTTCTTTGTTTCAGTTGACTTCTTTTTACCTTGTTCTTCAAGACCAACTAACCATTCTATTCCTTTCTGTTAATTACTAAGGCCCATCGTTAGGTTATCTCCTAGGGAAAAGAATCCCAAAAGTAAATTATTACAGCTAAGGAGTCTGGTGCTTTGTGTAAATATTTTGCTTCAGAATTAATGCAAATATCCCTGGCTTTATCACAGAATTCCATCCTATTGCAAAATTACTAAAAAAGTACCTTACCTCTTTGCAATGACTCAGAAAATAAAGTCAGTTTGTAATATTATCATGTGGACTTGTTTAATCATTCTATTACCTTCCTACCCTAAAACCCAACATCTAATGGCTACTGGATGTAATTACTTTACACTGGTGGAATCAACAGACAAACTACTTAGCCTGGGTCACATGACTCTTATTATTAGCATCAATTCCCTCATAGCTCAGTTGGTAAACAATCTGCCTCCAGTGCAGGAGACCTCGGTTCAATTCCTGGGTTGGGAAGATCCCCTGGAGAAGGGAAAGGCTACCCACTCCAGTATTCTGACTTGGAGAAATCCATGGACTGAAAAGTCCATGGGGTCGGAAAGAGTCGGACACGATTGAGTGATCTTCACTTCAATTCCAAAGTGAAGATGTTACAAAGGACAAAGGACACAGCATTTCACCAAAGGACCAAGTTTTTTTTCCATTNATTCTGACTTGGAGAAATCCATGGACTGAAAAGTCCATGGGGTCGGAAAGAGTCGGACACGATTGAGTGATCTTCACTTCAATTCCAAAGTGAAGATGTTACAAAGGACAAAGGACACAGCATTTCACCAAAGGACCAAGTTTTTTTTCCATTTAAGTTTCTATTTCAAATTTCTCCACCAATTTTTTACATTGCCTACAATTAGCACTACTTGTAAGAACAGTAAACGTTTCTGTGGACAGGAGACTGATGCAACAAATGCTGTCTACCTCAAAGGATGTTCCTTACTCTGAAAACAAAAAAATTCATCTTATTTGTATTAATACAAGCATTCAGCAAGTAATAAAAGCTATCAAAGACATTTGTTTTCTTCCAGCTCCACTGTTCTTCCAGTTCACCCTAAGCTGTTTTAAATGCAATGGAAACTGAGAAAGTCACTTATTCATATCACTTTTTGAATAATTATTTTTATGTACCTATGTATTACCTAACAAAAGTCTTGAAAGTTCACAGAAAAATGTTTAAAATTTGATCTATTTGCAAAGTCACAACACACTACAAAAACTAGAACTTATCTTCTCAATGAAAATGATTTCTGTATCTGAAAAAAAAAAAAGAAATAAAGGCACAACAATACCATGTCCTAAAAAGGAAATGGTAATTTGATTTATCTGAGGTCAGATTATTTCCAACTTCTTCCAACCTACTTCCATCTAGAACATATTTATAAACAAAAACAAACAAACAAACAAACAAAAAAACTTGAGTTTCAGAAATGTCACAAAGCCTAATAATGTACTTCACTTCCAAGAATATCAGAAAGACAATTTCAGCTAAAATAAATATGACAAAATCAACTGTCATTTTGTAGTACAGGGAATTGGTGATGGGTAGGGAAGCCTGGCATGCTGCAGTCCACAGAGTTGCAAAGAGTCAGATGCGACTGACTGACTGAACTGAACTGAATCATTTAAAAGGGATCTAGAGTTATTTTAATTCAACTCCTACCTGACACAGAGAACAATGATTTGGTTCAAGAAAAGGACCCTGAACGACTAAAAAACCCTTATATTATTTTCAGTATTTTCCAAAACTTCCTAAAATTTTAAACACAAAAACGTGACTGCTTCAATGATTTGAAAAGGTCAGTAATATAGCATTATTAAATAGGCAATGTGAGATGTTTTCAAATAAAACAATACCATGCCTTAGGAGAGTTCCCTTTCTCTCTCTTCCTAAGCTACTTTAGGCTCTTCCTTCACCTGCCCACCCTACTGCAGGAGTCAGTCTCCTCTCTCAGTAAAATCCCTGGACATTGAGGCAGGAAGATCAACACATACCAAACTCTTTCCTGACTGCTATTTAGCTTCTACCAATTGCTGACACACAAGAATGCTGGACCCAGTGGTATCAGAACCTTCAACTGAGCATAAGACACCTAAATCCAAATTTTAAATAAAATATTCTAATTTTTTAAGCTCACTACACTAGCTGAACAAAAAACATTAATGGCCCATTATTTGGCCCAAAGATCATACATTTGCAACCTCAAAGTTAAAGAAAAAAATGAAATCTATATTGTATTTGGAGGAGACTACAAGGTCAGATACATGGTCAGAGGAGAAAACGTGATTCCAGTAACATTTTAAAATAACTTCCTTAATTTACAATACTCACTTGTTGAACCTTTTATTTTACCTTTCCCTCTCTCGTTAAACGCATTAACAATATTTTTTGTAAAAAAATACTTGGAATTTTCTATATAAGCAAATATCTCTAAGCAGTTAAAGACTCCTTTTTAAAAATACACTTCAAATCAAACGGCAAATAAAAAATACACAAAATACATGTGGCAATTCATTTAAAAAAAGAGAGAGAAGAAACCCACAAAAAGTCATGAGGTTGAACTCACAGCAGCCTCACCTGTACTTTCATGAGCAGTCAAATATTTCATCCATTTCTTTTTCCCCAGAGAAAAGAAGCATTCAGAAGAAAAGTCAGTCAGATGATAGTCTAACTCCTCTAACCTTTATGTAACTAACAGGTCAAATGTTAGTTAAATAAAGATGATAAAAAATATAGAAAATACTTACCTGGACTTGAAGACTCAACAGATGGCTGAGGAGGGGAGAAAAGAAGAAAAATTAGTATCTCTGTGTAGTAAATCTTCAGGAACATCACAGAATTATTCAACAACTGATATGACACCAAAAACTAGTTATATTTTATGACACCAAAAACTAGTTACATTTTAACATCTGAACTAAGACAAACTAAAACTTCCTCCATAATCAATCCCTCCTCTGACATTATGTTTATTTAAAGAAAAATTTAAAACACTCCTGAATCTAGAAACGAAGACAATAATGTTTAACTGATTCAGATTTCAAAGGCAAATACGTATCTTATATGTCATTCAAGAGATATGATTTTGGACTTCCCACGTGGCACTAGTGGTAAAGAACCTGCCTGCTAATGCAGGAGACATTAAGAGACATGGGTTTGAGCTCTGGGTCAGATAGATCCCCTGGAGGAGGGCATGGCAACCCACTCCAGTGTTCTTGCCTGGAGAATACCATGGACAGAGGAGCCTGGAGGGCAACAGTCCACAGGGTCGCAAAGGGTCAGACACACTCAAGTTAGTTAGCATGCGCACAAAACATATGATATCAGATCTCTGAATTCTCTAAAATATTCTCTCCCATCAATACAGGGAAAATTAAACCCAAGGTCTGCTATCAAGCTGTTCTCTGGCTTAAAATGAGTGTGAGAAGGGAGGCAGAGATAATTTACGATGTTATTTAGAATAAAAACTATATTGTAAGAAAGCAGAAGGAAAAATTTAAATGTTACTTAAGTACAAACATTATCTTTACTAACACACAACATACTTTTAAATTACCACAAACTTAGCAATCTTACAAGGTCAATCCAGGAAGGTTATCTAATAGAAGATCACAAAGACTTTCCTATTACAGCACTCCTACTGTACCATTCTACCTCTTATAAATTTAACCACAAACATCTGGAAAATTTAAAGATAAAATTATTAGCAAATTATTTTAGTGTTACCACCACTAGACAGTTTGTGGCTGTGTTTTATTGTAATCCAGCTAATTCAACAGTTATAAACAAGTCATCTAGAAACATCAACTCCTATACGATAAATTCAAGAACACAAATTCAAAAGATGTCTCAAATAACAAAATCTTTTTAACTAAAATGTTGCCTATTCATTCCAAGCTGTCTACTCAGGCTCAGCAGAAGTCACAGATGCTGAAAGTTCAGAATTACTAGCAAAAAGATACTGATATTCTAGTATTTTCCTTCTTTCTACTAAGATATGGAGCAGAAAGGCAGAACATAATTGAAAAGACAAAATGTGCCCAATTTTTCAAAAGCTAGGCCTCTTAAGATAAATTCTTATGAGATATTAAAAATTCCATTTTGAAAACAGTCTACATCACGCTATTGCTGTTTAAGTGTGACATTCTAGAGTCTACATGGTGACTTAACATTGTTTTAAGGCATACTTTTCCAAGGTTCTATTTGTTCCTTTTAATTCTTACAAGAGAATGGTTCTTGTCTATAGCACTGACTCATTTTAACAAAAAGACCATTAGTCAGTATTATACATTTTCAAGTGTCACGCCACCATCTTGAACTGTCATAGAGTCAAAACAGTGCTACTTTTAAATTTGGTTCCTCTAATGGGAAGCTGTGGAGTAGGGTAATAGAGAATAATGTAACCATAGAAAAGAGTTTTTAGCTTGCTTAACATCTTTTGATGTTGACGAAGAGAATGTTAGAGGATGAGATGGCTAGATGGTATCACCAATACAATGGACACGAACTTGGCCAAACTCTGGCAGATGGTGAGGGACAGGGAGGACTGCTTTGGTCCATGGGGTCGCAAACAGTTGGACATGACTGGGAAACTGAACAACATCTTTTGAACAGTTCTAGCTCACTTCTAGCTCAAAATGGATTAAACCATCACACATATTACACAGTAAATCAACNTATTGTTAAGTAAAAAAAAAATTAAAAAATTAAAAAAACCCCTCAAATTTCTCACAAAATAAACAAATAAATAAATAAAAATTTGAAAAAAAAATAAATGAGGAAGCAAAAAAATAAATAAAAATTAAGCTGATAATGGTTTATATTACTGAGAATATACTGAGGAGTATTCTTAAAAGCTTCTGATAAAAATTGTAAAGTTCTATTGGGAAGCAATTTGAAAATATATGATTTCATTTTAAATTTCAAATCAATTATTTTTTTTCTTCAGTTCAGTTCAGTTCAGTCGCTCAGTCGTGTCCGACTCTTTGCGACCACATGAATCGCAGCACACCTGGCCTCTGTTCATCACCATCTCTCGGAGTGCACTCAGACTCACGTTCATAGAATCCGTGATGCCATCCAGCCATCTCATCCTCTGTCGTCCCCTTCTCCTCCTGCCCCCAACCCCTCCCAGCATCAGAGTCTTTTCCAATGAGTCAACTCTTCGCATGAGGTGGCCAAAGTACTGGAGTTTCAGCTTTAGCATCATTCCTTCCAAAGAAATCCCAGGGCTGATCTCTTTCGGAATGGACTGGTTGGATCTCCTTGCAGTCCAAGAGCCTCTCAAGAGTCTTCTCCAACATCACAGTTCAAAAGCATCAATTTTTCGGCACTCAGCCTTCTTCACAGTCCAACTCACATCCATACAAGACCACTGAAAAACCATAGCCTCAACTAGATGGACCTTAGTCGGCAAAGTAACGTCTCTGCTTTTGAATATGCTATCTCGGTTGGTCATGACTTTTCTTCCAAGGAGTAAATGTCTTTTAATTTCAGTTCCAGCCTTATCCTTTCATTAAAAAGTGCTGAGTAAATCTGTCATCTAATATTTTGACATTCATTGATCAATTCCCACATTGACTATTTCTTTAGACATCGCAAATTTGCAATTTTGAATTTAATATCTCTCCTCCTCATTTATCAACTGGGAGTCATCTATGAAGATGGAATATTTAGTGTTTACTTTTTAGATAACCTAGTATGTATATTATTCAGACAGGAAAGGCAGAATAAGTGCTTCTTTCTTGAACTTTTGAATTTTTTATAATGCTGATTTGGGACCATAGTAATTTCCAAATGCAATCAAGGAAGTTTTGCTTGTTATTTTGATTTTGTATAATTATAAACTCATAGTTGAGAAAACATATTTGATATGTTTCAGTCCATTGCAGGCATTAGTCCTTTTGGTGCACAAACCATCCCATTTTAGGCCACTTGAGTTCTTCAGATTGGCTCCTGCAGCTTTTTTTTTTTTAATTAATTTTACTTTATTCTACTTTTCAGCAGCTTTTTGATAGGGGCCCATTAGACTCCGAAAGCTTCTTTGTTGACAGGAACAATTGTCTCAAAGTTATCTTATACTTATCTTGAAACAGACATGAAACTAGCTATTTCTGTGAGTAGTTCTGGTGTCTTTACTGGGAAGTGATATTTATAAGCTAGAATTTTCATGCTATGCATGCTCTTCATTACTGAGTTCTTCTAGATTTGCAGTCTTTTTCAAAAGACAGAGGTTGAAATATGTAAAAACTTATTAGAAAATACTTAAATCAGAAGTTTGTAGCTATATTTCAAGTTTTAATAGAAGAAAACAGGATGGTTTTATAACTGTATTTATTTTATTAACTTTGAAAAGCTTAGCTCTGAATGACATATTAACTTATTTACTCTATCCTACAACAAACCTATGACAGTAGCAAAATAACAGTACTAATATTAAGACAAAAGAAAAGTCTACTAAATGCAATTTCTAATTTCTTTGTGGTTACACTCTCCATGTGCTATGAAGAAAATCAGACTAGGCAAGAGGAATGGAGAGACAGAAAATGGGGATGAAGGGAAACTTTCATGAGAATCCAGATAAACTCTAGCCTTGCAGTTGCAAACAAAAGCAGGAAAAGATTGGTCTTCCATTATTCAATGTGATGGAGAGGAGTTTCTTAAGTGAGAGAGTACAGATACAGATGGCAGTAGGGCTCAAGAAGGGGCCCTATAGTTACATGTGGAGTCTGGGGACAGTAAGAGTGTTGGGAAATAGCACATCTGAGTAGACCAGCCTCCAAGACCCAAAGAGGATGGTTTTCCTCCCCTACTCACTTTCTAGTGCTAAAGGAATACCCTTGGAGTCCAGCAAGCGAAGAGAAAGGATGGCCCAGAGAAAGTCATGGTCCAAGGGATCCAGCTGCTGTCAGGGATGGACTCCTTAACGCCTTTTTCCTCTCGTCCTGAGGTCTACTGTTAGGTTTTCTCAAGGCCAAGTATAATGAAGAGTTAGCTATCATGGGAATCCGTAGGGATGCCTCCTGGTGCATACAGCAGGCAAAGCAATCAGGACCTGTAGAAATGTTCCCTCCTCTTGCTGTGCTGAACTCTCTGCCCCCACCATGAGCTGTGATGTCATTCATTAATCTGTGCTGGGGATTCTAGCCAACATAGCTAGAATCTACCTTGTATGGCTTGCCTTGTATGGCTTGCAGCCTTGTATGGCTGGATCACAGAGGATTCAGATAAGGTGAATTTCGGATATACCTTCTTTTTTTTTTTATTAAAAAAAATTTTTTTTTACTTTATTTTACTTTACAATACTCTATTGGCTTTGCCATACATCGACATGAATCCACCACAGGTGTACACGAGCTCCCAATCCCAAATCCCCCTCCCACCTCCCACCCCACAACGTCTCTCTGGATCATCCCCATGCACCAGCCCCAAGCATCCTGCATCCTGCATCGAACANTATACTTGGGTTAACAAAAAATAAATCTTTAAAGACTACTGATACTAGAGGAGCTGAAAAGGGGACATTACAAAGTTGAAGCCATGAGAAAATTCACCATTAAATATGAGCTGTTTAAAATTATTAGTTTATAGTCCTTATTATTGTGATATCCAAAATGGTAGTTCGTTAGAATTGTGTAGTAAAATGTTTACAGTTAAGCAAAAAGGTGTGCTTAATTATATATAAGATTTGTGGCTAATGTCCCAAAACAAACAAACAAAAATCACTACAAAGCCTGAATAAATGCCTCTTTAGCTCCCATTCCCCACCTAAAGGCTTCCTTGTTTTCAGGCAAACTTACATTAACTTTAACCACATTAAGTTATTCAAAGCTGCTATTGTATTGGCAAACTATTTTTAAGCAGTTTACTGCATATTCCATTTTAAAAGTTATTTAACAGTTTTATAGAGGCTGCTATACACACACATACACACATACACAAACCCTTCAAAGTTGTTTTGCTTTTAACAGAAGCATTTTAAAGTCTCAATTTTTCTTCAACCAGTACCCCAAACTAACCAATAAATAAACCTGGCAATTTACATGTACCTAAGAAATATATCATTTTATTCAGGACCAATACCTGATTCAGATATAAGGAATATTATATACACGTTATGCAATTCAAAAAAGTACCTCTCAAAATGCATCAAGAAAATAATTTGCAACAATTTAGACTCTGGGGCTGTTGAAATGAAACAGATTAACACAGTACATTCAAAACCCTAAAACCAAATTCTGTAACAATTTTCAGAGTCCCTCTTGAGACCATTTCCTTAAATTTTTATTTAAAAGTGACAGCCTGCACATGATGTGCAGGTAAAAATTTATGGGTAACTACTAATTCGATTGAGAATACCTAAATGTCAAAAAACTTAACCTATTTTTAAAAATGACACTTTAGAGAGTTTTACCTTTACCGTAGCAGGCATGTAAATTACAAAGCAGTAATGCATCACATTGTAAGTCCCACATCTATGCGACAATTAGCATTATCTTTTTCTCGGTTTGATTTTTATTACCACCACCCCAAAACACGTATATAATAGCCTTTTGGTTCTGCAAAGAACAGTTCTGGTTTTCCTTTTCGTAATTTTTACATACAGTTTTATCGAGTGGCTCCATTTTATCAAATTATCACAAATTGGTATTTTGATAATATTGTTGACATGATTTTTAAATCTCATCCTAACTCAGGAAATTATTGGCCCATCAACCGTTCTCAAACACTGGAAGAGTAGTATAACATTTATATATTTGAGGGAGTTTGGACTTTCCCTCCCTTAATCTCCAAGTGTGCCCCTGCCTACCAGCATCACATCCGTCTTGTCTGCATTGAACCTCAACCAGTTGGTTCTTAACCACGTCCGAAACTCAGCCAGGCACTGGGAGAATCGAGCCACCACACCATCTGGATCAAAGGAAAGAGAGCCTCAGTAGTAACGAGACTGGAGACAATGATCTTACAAGCTCAGTATTCATCCCATCTCTAATTCTTAAAGACGGCCAGGAATTAGGACAGGAATCCCATGATAATTTTAGAAAAACATTAATGAGCCTTGAGTCATGCAATTTGTAACTGATGATAAAGGAATAAAAGTGACTCAATAAATAGGTTGCCTCATTCCACCCATGACTGAAGAAAGGTTCACTAAAGTCCGGGTCACCTCGGCTAAGCGGCCTCAGTAGATCAGCCAGTTGTAACTGCATGAGCTTTTCTGCAAAATTAAAGAGTTTTAGCGTTGGAGGAAGTTTTAGGGATAACTGGGGCCCAGAGAGAAGTAGTGACTCGCCCAAGGTCACACAGCAAACGAGGACTAGAGATGGTCTCCAGGCCAGAAATCTTTCCACCAAAAGCTGGAAGAATAAGGCCATTCAAAGGTGGGGGAGGCATCTGTCTCCAGGGATCCTCCCACGGGCTACGAGGACCTCTTTCCCTCACAACAATGCCCTCTGCGGGCCTCTCCTCCCTCCCTTACTCCCTCCGAAAAGGGCTGCTTTGCCCAGGACCCGTCTGCCGAGGACCCTGCTCACCACCAGGGATGCAGTGGGAGCAGGAGTCTCCCTGGGCTGAGACAGGACCGGAGATACAGCGCGAAAGAGGCGGGGCCACAGCGGGGTGGTCAGCTTGGCCCCACCCCGACCGGGTTCCTGGGTCTACTGGAGGAAGGGGCGGAAGCGGACAGGGCGAGGCGAACTCACTCCGCAGCGGATTCCCAGCGCGCCGCCGCCAACGCCAAAGCAAAAGACCCAGTTGGGCGAGGGAGGGCGGTGGAGAGGAGCCGCGCATGCGCCTTGGGGGGCCGGCGCCACTCCCGGAGGGGCAGCCTGCTGAGCGCGCTCTCTTAGCTCCTCCCCGGAAGTGAAGGGTCTTCCGGGCGGTACTCTGCGGTGGGGGAGGGGAAGGAGAGAAAGGGGACCGAGGACAGCTCGGTAGCCCCTTAGCCGGAGGACTAGGAGAGGGGAGATGGTTTATGGAGGCTGCACTTACAGCCGCTGCTGCTGCCGCCGCCGCCACCTCCGCTGCTGCCGCCAGCGCCTGAAGAAGCCCCATCCATCCGCCTGCAGCCCGGGAGACTCAAAGCCTGGGAGGGGCCTGAGGCCCGGGCCGCCCGCCTCCTTCTTCTGGTCGTCGTCCGGAGCTTCCTCTTGCTCCACCAACCCTCTGCCCTCCCCTCCGCCTCCTCCCTCCTCCTCGGCTTCCAGCCGCCAGCCAACCGCGCGGCCGCTTGTTGAGCCAGGCTCCACCGTCTCCATGACGCCCGGCAAACATTCCCGTGCCTTAGCCAGAGCCACTAACGCCGGCTTTGGGGTACAGGGGCTTCAGAAGCAACGAGGAAAAAGGGTGGTTGACCATTCTGCAGCCGGTCGCCACCATGCCCATCTCTCCAGTAAACGGCCGCAGGCAGCCGAACGTCGGGGTGTAAGTTCAGACGCTAAAACTTTAGTCCATCCCCTTGGGTCCCGCAGGGAACCGTTTTAGAATTTACCGCTTCATCTGTGTTGAGTCAGGAACCTTGTAATCTCCGAGGTGGCAATGTCTCCTTCCTTGGCATAGTACTGCCTTTTCCAAACCTCTTTTGAGAAAAGACCTAGTTTGTTTAGAACCGCCGTTCCTCCTGGCACTCCTTGTGTGGTGGTTTATTTCTCTCCAACTTGTTGCCGTCAAGCTGTACCCAGACGTTCAATCTCTCAGCTTCTGTGAGCCACCAGACTGAACATTACTATGCTCTGTAGTCGAGGTTTTTTTACGCCTTCTCCCCATACCATCCTGCCTTAAAACTCTTTCCAGCTTACCATCTTCTGTTCTGCAGCAGTTGGATTAAGGGCCGGACAAAAGCCCACAGCTTTACAGTTGTCTCACTTAAAACTTCAAATGGTCGCTTAGTCTATCTATTCCACTAAAATTTCATAATTGATTCATTCTCCCACAGATCACTTTTGTTCTCTCTTCTCAAACCCTCAGCATCTCCCCCTCTGCAATCTCTTCCAGCTCAGCTAATCTTTCTTGAGCAGAACTTCTTTCAAAGGTGTTGGGAGAGAATCTTCTTTTTTGTCTTGGATATAGTACTCAGGTTTTTGTCCATCCTGAAACGTGAAAGTGTTACTCAGTCGTGTCCGACTCTTCACCATCCTATGGACTGTAGCCACCAGGCTCCTCTGTCCAGTGGAATTCTACAGGCAAGAATACTGGAGTTGGTAGCCATTCCCTTCTTTAGGGGATCTTCCCAACCCAGGGACCAAACCCAGGTCTGCATTGCAGGCAGATTCTTTACCATCTAAACCACCAGGGTTTGTCCATCCTACCACTCCACTAAAAACAGCTTGTGTGAAGGTCAGCAATAACTGTCAAGCCAAGTGTAATGGCTGTTTCTGTTCTTAACTTACCCATCAGCAGCTTTGATCTGATTTACCACTTCCTGAGTTTTGAATCACTTACTTCATTTGATTTCTGGGACACCACTCTCTCCTAATTCTCTTGCTTTATATGCCTCTTCCTTTTCAAAATACTTTGCTGTTACATCTTCAGTCTCTCCCATATCTAAATATTGGAGTGTTGATGGGGTTGGTCAGTCTTACAACCTTTTCTCTTTACTCTTGTTTTTTGCCTTTAAAAATTACCCATTTGCTCACAGTTTACAAGTTTATCTCTCCAGCCAATATCTCTCCCAAGAAAACAGGCTTAAAATCAGATAGCTGCACTTAGAAGTTAATTGGCATCTCAAAATTCATATTTAAAACTGACTATTTTCCCCTCTAATCAAATCTGCAGTTTCCCATTTCAGTAAATGACAGTTTCCATTCTTCCAGTTACTCAATAAAAAAACTTTAGTTTACCTTTGACATCTCAGTACCCCCGTCTACCAGTAGTTTCTACTATCTCTGCATGCAAAATAAGTCCAGACTTCCACTCCAGTGTCAGTAACTGTCACGTTGCAGTAAACTCCTCAGTTCAGTTCAGTTCAGTCGTGTCTGACTCTTTGCGACCCCATGAATCGCAGCACGCCAGGCCTCCCTGTCCATCACCAACTCCGGGAGTTCACTTATACTCATGTCCATCGAGTCAGCGATGCCATCCAGCCATCTCATCCTCTGTCGTCCCCTTCTCCTCCTGCCCCCAGTCCCTCCCAGCATCAGAGTCTTTTCCAGTGAGTCAGCTCTTCGCAAGAGGTGGCCAAAGTACTGGAGTTTCAGCTTTAGCATCCTTCCAAAGAAATCCCAGGGCTGATCTCTTTCAGAATGGACTGGTTGGATCTCCTTGCAGTCCAATGGTCTCTTTACCATCACCTTCATTCAACATAGTAATCACTGTGACTCTACTCAGAAGTCTCAGATTATTCCCATTTCAGTCAGAGTAATAGCACATCCTCTGTAGGCCACACAGGATCTCACCTTGGACTCTTCCCCTTTTAGTTATACTCTGTATTGTTCCACAACAATATCAAACAACTTTTCCCGCTTCAAGGGCTCTTCGGCGGCATTTACTGTTCTTTGGAATATTGTACCCTTAGTCATTTCATAATTCATTTGTTTTCTTCAGCTGTCACCTTATCAAAGAGTCCTCTAACTACCCAACATAAAATAATAAACTCTTCCCAATACTTCCATTTCCTCAACTTTCTTTATTGTTCTTCAGAAAGTTTATTCTGTTTGGTATATTATATACTTTTTTGTTAATCTGTTTTCATCCTATGAAGTACTCCATAAAGGCAGAGGTTTCTGTTTTGTTCACTGCATATTTGCTGGCAGCAAACAAATGCATGTAACATATACTTTAGTAACATTGGTTACTGCTCATCTTGTCTGGTTTTTTTTTACTTGTTGGTATGGAAATCTCAAAGTAAAATTAAGTTGATTTCATGTAAATTCTTAAAAAGTCATAAAACTCTCATAGTACCTGAGAGAGTGTTAGAAAAATTCCCTTGAGGATTTCTGAAACAATGACACATTTATGGGAGATTACCTATTAAGGAAAGAGTAGGGTAGGAGGTGGACACTGACTTGACTCCATGAACATGAGTGTGAGCAAGCTCAGGGATATGGACAGGGAAGCCTGGTGTGCTGCAATCCATGGGGTCACAAAGAGTCAGACATAACTGACTACACTGAACTGGGGTGGGAGACAGGTAGTATAACCTTCACTTTTTGAGGTAGCCATATTATCTAATTAAAAACAAAATTTCATACATAATATTTACAACCATTGGTTTGACCTAACATATTATTTCTCATCTTTCTCAGTTTAGGATTTAATACTGATCTTAGAAAGGATCTCATGAAACATGTATTTATCAATTTTTCACTTTCCCACTCCAGTTTTTTCTATATTGGTCTTTCTTACTGGTTTAACAATGCAGATTTTCCTCAGTTTACCATGAGGTTATGTCCCAGTAAACCCATCATAAGTTGAAAATATCATTAAGTAGAAAATGGACTTAATACACTGAGCCTACCAAACATCATGGGCACATGTGCTAAGTTGCTTCAATCACGTCTGACTCTTCGTGACCCCATAGGCTGTAGCCCTCCAGGCTCCTCTGTCCATGGAATTCTCCAGGCAAGAATACTGGCGTTAGCCATTCCCTTCTCCAGGGGATCTTCCTTTGATCCCTCCAGGGATCAAACCCCAGTCTCCTGCATTGCAGGCAGATTGTTTACCATCAGAGCCAACAGGGAAGCATACTTAGCATAGCCTACGTTAACCTATAGTTAGACTAAACTGTCTAACACAAAGTCTTTTATAATAAAGTGTTGAATATCTCATATAGTTTGTTGACTACTGTACTGAAAATTAAATAAATGACTGTGGGTACAGAGTGGTCGTATTTGTTGCCTGCCCTTGTGATTGCACAATTGACTGGGAGCTGTGAGAGTATCATTCTATATTGTTGGCCCAGGAAAAAATTCAAAGTAGGATTTCTAATGAACTGTATTATATTCACAACATTGTAAAGTCGAAAAATCTTAGTTTGCGGATTGGCTGTATTGGACAGTCTTCCACTGTGGTGAAAAAAACAAAACCACTAGTGCTTTCTTCAATGCTTTTATCTCATTTCTTTGCCCAGTTTATCTATTTATCTCCTTTTGATTTGGGTGGGTGAGGGGGAGAGTAGTTTTTATCTGTTGTATGTTATTCACTTTTTGCATTAGGATCTTTAGCATGTTAATTCTAATTATTTTAAATTCCCAGTCTTAACAATTCCAAAATCTCTGCCATATCTGTTGTGGCTCTAATGCTTGTTTCTTCAGACTGCTTTATGCCTTTTGGTATGCCATGTATTTTGTTGAAAGCTAAACATTTTGCATCAGGTAATATAAACTGAGATAAGTAAGCACTTAGTGTGAGGTTTTATGTTTATTTGCTTAGGAATCAGGCTGTTTACTGTAGCTGTAGGTTTCCGAGACTTCAATTTCCTCTAGTGTCCTGGTTTTTTGTCTACTCTGGTTTTTAGGTTTCCCTAGAGACTCCTGCTTAGAGTCTGAGCCTTGCAGTTCTTCCCATTGTAATCCCCTGTTATTGTACAGGAGCTCTGTTGATGTGGTAAGATGTGCTGGGTGAGAATGGGAGGGCAAAGAGAAGTGTGCTTTAATCCTATGATTAATTAGGTCTTAATCTTTTAGTGGGCCTTTTTCCCTGGGCCATGACCTTCATAAGTAATTCTCAGAATTTTTTTTTAGGTGGAACAAGAAGGTTAGATGGACTTCAAGTAAAGTATTTTCCTTTCCCCATGTTGCTTAGGCTCTGGTAAAATGGTTTTCCTTGAGGGCAAGCCTCTGTTAAGGATAACTAAACATTATATTTCAGAATGGTTGCTTCCTGTCCCCCTGTTGAAACTAACAGGGAGTTTTACACTGACCTTCATCCTGGGAGCTTGCTGGAGCTCCTGAAGGTAAAACTTGATAAGTTTGGGGGCCTCCCTAAGGCTGGGCCCCCAGCAATTTTTTCTCTTGAATGAGTCTACACTCATTTTTCAGCAATTAGGCTATTGCCTGTTAGGTTTTCCTTCTACTGGTTAGCTCTAGTGGCAGTTTCAGTAAGTTGTGATTCTGTTATTCCTACATCTCCTTCGGTACAGGGGTTTGCATGTAACCTCAATTCTCTGATGGGTCTAAGAAGACCCAATCATTTTCAGCTTGCTAAGCCTTTTTCTTGTGAGTACTGGATTGATGTCTTTTGCAGCCTTTACATATCAGACCATAAACCACAGGTATCTGTGTTTACTCTTTAATCTTTGCATTCTGTTGTCTCCATTGCTGTATGAAAATTACTGAGGTCAATAATGAGTAACCTAAAGGTTTCAAAAGTCACCAAATTCAGTGGGCTTTCTTTTTACCTCACAGCATTTAACAATATCAATCTTCCCCTCTTTAACCCTGAACCAACCCTGAACTGTTTCACTTATTACTGGGCCAGGTGTCTTTTTTCTAGTTTTACCTTCTACTTCTGGTTTTTCTCCTTGGCCCTATTACTTTCTCTTTGTAGCTCTAGGTTTTTATTTTGGAACTCAGTTCATTTCTTTTCATCTCCATGAAAGTTTCTCAAATCTGTATCTCTAGTTCTCACTTCTGTTCCTTGAAATTCACTTTCTTCTTGATTTTCAACTGCTACCAAACAGCTCCACCATATTAGCACTCATAATATCTAAAATTGAACATGTCTTCAATTTAACTTCTTACTGGGCTTTAGAAATAAAGGCTAGTTTAATCATGACCTTAACTTTATGAGGCCAGTTGTATTATTAACCTTAATTTATGTACAAGGAAAGAAACAGATTAAGAAACTTGCTCAGGAACATGTAGTCTGTGAGTTATTGGATGAGTTTGGGCATTTAAATTGGCCTTTCTAAGTTTGTTCACATGTAAAACATGGCAATTAGATATCTAATAAGTTATAAGAATTAGGGTGGTTATCATTCGTAATGTATAGAAATGCTGAATCATAATATTGTGCTCCTGGAACTGACAGTGTTGTAGGTCAATTATATTTCCATTTTTAAAGGGTGAAATAAGTAAAAGAATTGAATTACAAAAATAAGTGGAAGTACTTTGAAGTTTAAATGTTAATCAGGATAGTTATTATCAGTTGCAAAGTCCTATTAGTTCTGTAGGGCTTCCCAGGTGGCACTAGAAGGGAAGAACCTGCCGGCCAGTGCAGTAGACGAGAAACACAAGTTCAATCCTTGTGTCAGGAAGTTTCCCTGGAGGAGGGTATGGCAACACACTAGTATTCTTGGCTGGAGAATCCCATGGACACTGGAGCCTGGTGGCCTACACTCCATAGGGTTGCAAAGAGTCGGAAATGGCAAGCATTAGTTCTGTATCTGCTGTGTTTTAAGGGTACTTAGACTGTGTTTTAATCGAGTATGGTAAGAAACAGACACAGAAAGAACTACCATAAAGGAAGAAGTTTGTTTTAAAATACTCATAGATCCCTAAAACCAAGAGGCATGGCATGCTGTGAACCACACAGAGGGGCACATGAAGAGGCACCAGGGCCAGGCAGGATGTAGAACCAGCAAGAGGAAAACCTGGGCAAGAAACTTTATTGTACTTTCCATGGCAAGGAAGGGACAAACCAGAATAAGCAAATGTAGGAATAGCTTGTTTGAATAATTTTAAAGGTTCTGGGTATTGGGCCTATCCCTAGGTTTCTGGTTCCTGTCCTTGCACTGATTACTGCAAGTGGATAGTGACCCAGAGAGTGAGGTCTCTGAGAGCCTGCTGAAGGAGGAGGTTGAGGGTATGGACTCTGGATTGATTGGTTTGCATATAAATTGTGTGTGCATGGTAAGTCACTTCAGTCATGTCCATCTGTGCCACACTATGGACTTGAACCTGCCAGGCTCCTCTACCCATGGGATTCTCCAGGCGAGAATACTGGAGTACATTGCCATGCCTTCCTCCAGGGGATCTTTTGGACCCAGGGACTGGAACCTGAGTCTCTTATGTCTCCTGCATTGGCAGCCAGGTTCTTCACCTGTACTTGTAGGCAAGTCCCTTGCTATGCATAAAAATTGATTAGCCCTGGGAGGGGCGGTCCCTTCAGGTGCAGCAAATTCTTAGATGTCAAAACATTAAAATACAGAAAATAAAAAGATATTCTTAATACATGCTTTATCTAAGATTTGTTTTATTTCTACATTTCCCCAGCCCAGGTTAAGCTTTGATTACTTCTCACCTGGCCTGTTTCCATAGCATTGTGACTAACGATCTTCTTGCTTCTACTGTGTTCTGCATATAGCTAAATTTTTCTGAAACATAGTTTTGAGTAGCTTACTCTTCTCTCTCAAAGGCACTCTCTTGCTTGCTTAGTAAATTTCAAAGACTCAGCCTGGTCATTTTATTTTTTCAAAGCTTATTTTCCTTCATGTATCTAACCAAATCATGTAAGATTCCCTGTATATGCCACCTGCTTTTCTACTTTTATTGTTCACAATGAGCTTTGCTCAGGGTGTATTTCCTGTCCTGCTCCAATACCCTCATCCCTCCTCACCTGCAGCTGCATCAGACACAAACACACATACATACACACCACATACACTTCTTTTGCATTTGACCTGCATTCATGCCTGATTCAAATGCCACCTTCATGATTTCTCTTCTTACTCCTCTCACCCAAGGTAATCCTTACCGCAACTTTCCTTATATCTTATGTGTAAGTCTTTTGAGGCAAATACAATTCTGTACTTGCATTGTAGTCATATATATTTTTTTCTTTTATCAAGTCTGTCATCTCCTTAGGGCCCATATCTGATTCATATTGTATCCCTGTCAGCATGTAGCCTTATGCACATTAATTTTATAAAAACTTAGATAAATGAAAGAAATTGATTTGGTTTAGATTGAAATTTCTACCTTCATCTCATTAAAATAAAAAGAGAATAATAAAGACACTTTTACTTAAGCCACTCCTCCTTTCCTCCTGCGGTTGTTTCATTGTGAGATTTATGTATGTGTTGTATACTTTAATGTCATTAGTCTTTTTTCATAGACGTGATCATCAGGTGTTCATTACATAGATACCAATTATATAGAATGTGTTATATTTTCCGGTTACTGCCATAGACACTGAAGACATAGGAGTGAACAAAATAGATTAGGTCTTTGCTTCAGAAGCTCAGGAACCTACAGCTACATACCTCTTGTATCAGGCAAAACTTTCAAAGTGAATATCTCCTGAATGTCATCCTATTCATTGCCCACTAATTTGCCTCTATTAAAAGTATCTGTTTTCTAACACAGCTAGAACAGATATGTACCATACATTTCTAACATAATTGACTACAAGTACTTATTTCAATTTTTTTTAATTTACTGGTATTTTCTGTGTCAAATTTCTCACTGTATCAGGCAGAGTACTAAGAGTTGGGGCTTTCATGGTAGACATGATAAAACATGGCTCCTTCCCATAAAACTTACAGTCTGAAAATTTGGGAGAGTTTACTGAGGATTCTCATTAGATCACAGTAACTAATTGGTAATGCAACATCATTGCTAATTTGTTTCTATTTGGTCCCTGTAGGGAATAAAAGAAGAAGGGATGGTTTGTGAGTAAATGTGATATGATTTCATTATGTATTTATTTAGCTTGAGATGTCTAGAAGACATTTAGCTGCAGCTATCCAGTTAGGCTGGTGAGCATTTGAATACGAAGATTGAGAGAATGTTTTGAATTGGATATAATGATTTGGGAATTCATTCAGCAATGTTTTTATCATACAGCTACTGTGTATTGGGTACTATTGTAGGCACTAATCCCAGGGACGGGGGAGCCTGGTGGGCTTCCATCTATGGGGTCGTACAGAGTTGGACACGACTGAAGTGACTTAGCAGCAGCAGCAGCAGCAGGGATACAACAGACGACAAAAGAGCACAAAGTCCCTAAACTTGTGGAACTTAGATTCTCAGGGTTGTGGGGTCAGGTGGGGAACATCTAATTCATAAATTAAATAAGTAAAAATATGTTAGTTGGAAGTACCAAGGAGAAAAATTAAGCAAGGGGATATGAAGTGTTTGAGGGGTATTTGACATTTTAGATAAGGGAAGACCTGGAGACAAAAAGGATGCTAAACATGTACACGTATGGGAAGAACATTTCCCACAGAGGAAATAGCAACTGCAAAGGCCTGGCATGTGTGAAAAATACCAAGGATGACAGTGTGACTAAAGCAGAGTAAATGAGGCAGAAAGTATTGATCATGAAGTCAGAGCTCAATCTAGATGCATGTAGGACTTTAGGTTATAGTAAGGTTTTAGGTTTTTACTCTGAATGAGATGGGAAACAGTAGTGATATGATCTAACTTGTGGTTTTAAGGATCACTCTGGTTACCATGTGAAGAATAGACTTAAGGGAATTTAGGTTAAGTGAGAAGATCAATTAGGCTTCTGCAGTAATCCAGGAGACAGAAGATAGTGTTTGGATCATGATAGTGGCAACAAAGAGTGAAGACAAATGATTAGATTCAGGATATATTTTGAAGTTTTTCTCACCTGGACAACTGGAAGAAAAACATTACCTTTGACAAAAAAAGGGGAAGACTGCAAGAGAATTAGGTTTACTAGACAAGGAATAATCCAGTAGAGAAAAGCTTATGATGCATGAGAGAATGACTCGAGCAATGTCCGTAAATAAGCAAAAAGGAATGGAACCTAGAACACGTAGAGGAATTGCAAGATTCATGGATAACTCATTCAGAGTAACGGGAGAAATAGGGAATATAGACACAGAGAGAGAGGCAAGTGCACAGATGTAACGGGGAGAATTTGAAAGTTACCTGATTGCTTCAGCTTTCTCATTTAGTTAGCAGAAGGTAAACATAGGAGAGGAAATGTTGATATTCAAGAAGTGTGAAATGATGACTTTAGAAGGGGTAGTAAAAATTAACCAAGGTAATGCAGTGTGGTTGCTGTCACATTAAGGACCCATGAGACCTGGCATCGTGGTTAGATGTTTTTTTCTCTAGCTTCACTTACCCACACAGGCTGAGTTAAATGCAGTGTATTAATAGAAAATTTCAGGAACAGTAAGGACAGCAGATCAGGATATCATTGCCATTAAAAAAAAAAATGGCTTATCACTTATAGATACCAAGAAGAGGGAACCACATGGAAAAACACTGGGATTTGCCACTGGCAGAGGAATTGATGTGCGACTGAGCAATCACATCAGTTAAGCACTTCCCAGGTGGTGCCAGTGGTGAGAACCTGTCTGCCAATGCAGAAGACATGGGAGATGCAGGTTCAATCCCTGGGTCAGGAAGATCCCCTGGAGGAGGAAATGGCAACCCACTCCAGTATTCTTGCCTGGAAAAATCCCATGGACAGAGGAGCCTGACAGGCAACAGTTCATGGGGATGCAAAAGAGTCAAACAAGACTTAGCAACTAAACAACAGTGCCCACAATATACTAGGTACTGTCTTGTGTACTAGTGATATAGCAATGAACAAGACAAAGTTCTTGCCCTAAAGATGCTTACGTTCNTTTTTTTTTTTTCCTGGTGGCTAATATTTCTTCAATCCTGGATCTTCTGTGTTATATTTTCTTTTCCTGACATAGAAACGTTGGCTTAGGGCCAATGAAGTCTATTAGCTTTGTTGGTGCAGGAAAAGGAGCTCTAATGAAAGGAGGATATGCTGGTGCAAACCAAAGCAGAATGACTATGTCAAAAAACATGATGATTCTACCTGAAGCAAAACAAATAGAAAAAATGACTATTTCTTCTGCAAAGACAGTCACACAGGTAATATTCTTTAGAATTCTAAATTTGTTTGAAAATGATACTGGTAAGAACTTGATTGAAATGTTAAAGGTAGAAAGTATGCTGTGTGTGTTTATTTTTTTTATTTTTTTATTCTTTTCAGGTTTTACACTTAGGTCTGTGATCCATTTTGACTTAATCTTTGTATATGGTACAAGGTATGGTCAGCTGTTGTTGCTGTTTTTGCATAGAGGTATTCAAGTTTTAGCATCATTTGTTCTGCACCACAGGGCATGTGGAATCTTAGCTCCCCAACCAGGGACTGAGCCCATGCCTCCTGCATTGAAAAGCAGTGTCTTAACCACTGGACCACCAGGGAAGTATGCTGCTTTGAAACAATAACTTACTTCTAATACAGTATAGGCATACCTCAGAGATATCATGGGTTCAGTTGGAATAATACAAATATCACAATAAAGTGGGTCATGTATATTTTTTGGCTTCCCAGTGTATGTAAAAATTATGTTTATGTTATACTGTAGTCTAAATAGAGTGTGCAGTAGAATTTTGTCTATAAATTCCAATATAGATGACTTAATTAAAAAAATCTTTAATGCTTGTTGGAGAAGACTCTTGAGAGTCCCTTGGATGCAAGGAGATCCAAACAGTCCATACTAAAGGAGATCAGTCCTGGGTGTTCATTGGAAGGACTGATGTTGAAGCTGAAACTCTAATACTTTGGCCACCTGATGCGAAGAGCTGACTCATTGGAAAAGACCCTGATGCTGGGAAAGATTGAGGGCAGGAGGAGAAGTGGACAACAGAGGATGAGAAAGTTAGATGTCATCACTGACTCAATGGACATGGGTTTGGGTAGACTCTGGGAGTTGGTGATGGACAGGGAGGCCTGGTGTGCTGCGGTTCATGGGATTGAAAAGAGTTGGACACGACTAAGCGACTGAACTTAACTGATGCTAACCATCCTCTCAGCCTTCAAAGAATCATAGTAACATCAAAAAGCACTGGTCACAGATAACCATTACAAATACAATAATAATGAAAATATTTAAAATATTGTGAGAATTACCAAAATGTGACACAGAGACTCAAAATGAGCAGATGCTTTTGAAAAATGGTATCAGTAGTCTTGCTGGATGCAAGGTTGTCACAAGCCTTCAATTTATTTTACAAAAGCCACAATATTGAAGTGCAATAAAGTGAAGTGAAATAAAATGAGGTATGCTGTGTTGTGCTAAATCGCTTCAGTCGTGTCCGACTCTGTGACCCCATGGACTGTAGCCTGCCAGGCTCCTCTTCCGTGGGATTCTTCAGGCAAGAATATTGGAGTGGGTTGCTGTGCCCTCTTTCAGGGGATCTTCCCAACCCAGGGGTCGAACTCCTATGGCTCCAATATTGTAGGTGAAGTCTTTACCACTGAGCCACTGAGAAAGCCCAAAATGAGGGCTTTATTGATATATTGAGTTTGTTAGAGTCCTTACCATATAACTAACATATCTTACAGCATAATATTGGCAGTTGGCTCCTATCATTATTATTATAGAGTGTAAGGAAGAGAGTCTACTCATGACCTTAAGAATTAGTCAGCTCATGCTGCTATAGTAAAATACTGTAAATTGGGTGGCTTATAAACTTATTTCTTCCTGTTCTGGAGATTGGAAGTCTAAGATTATGGTGATGAATGGTCGAGTACTGGTGATGACTTTCTTCCAGGTTGCAGACTACCAACTTTCTTTGTATCCTGACATAGAGGAAAGAGATTTAGCTAGCTCTCTAGCTTTTTTTGTAAAGGTACTAATCTTGTGAGAGTGCTACCTTCATGACCTAATTACCTTTCAAAGGTCCCACCTCCCAATACCGTGACACTGAGATTAGAGTTCCAGCATATGAATCTGGGGGGTACACAAACATTCAGTCCATAATAGTTATATACATATTACATATACATTATGTGTTACATATACATTATATGTAATATGTATATATTATTGTATATTACCTACATATTACATAGTGTTAACACCACTATCTAAAAGGTATAATGCATCATGACCAAGTGAAGATAATACAGGCAAGGTTGTTCTAATATTCAAAAGTCAGTACTACTTGTCTTATCAGTAGACTGAAAACAATGTGATTATAACAACAGATAAAAAGAATTTGAAAAATTCAATGTCCGTTAATGATAAAAAATTAATAAACCATTTCAACTAACTTGAAAAAGAATTTCCTTAGGAGCATTCTGAAAAACCTACAGTTACTAGTAGTCTAGTAACATATAAAAAGAATTTTATGCCTTGAGTGCTTTAGTTTCATAAGACTGCCATTACATAATACCACAGACTAGATGGCTTAAACAATGTCCTAATCTGCTCTTCCTTAGGGACACTAGTCAGATTGGATTACCTCATTTTAACTTAATTATCTCTTTAATGGCCCTATCACTAAATTCAGTCACCTTGAGAGGTCCAGGAGTTAGGACTTCAACATATGAATTTTTTGGTAGGGAGAGACAGTTCAGCCCATAACAGTTACCAAGTGGGGTTTATCCCAGGGATGCAAAGTACTTTAACATCTTAATATCAATGTAATTTACCACATCTCATATCAGTAGAATAAAAAATGATGATCATCTCAATAGATTTAGAAAAAGCACTTTGCAAAATCCAACATCTTTTCATGATAATAGTGCTTTAAAAACTAATAATAGAGGGAATTCAACTTGATAAAGGACATTTATGAAAAACCCACTAACATAAACTTAGCAGGCAACTGGGTGCTTTCCCTCTGATGTCAGGAACAAGACAAAATTTTCTTGCTGCTTCTATTCAGTGTTGTACTGGAGGGTCTAAAAATGGCAATTAGGCAGAAAAAAAAGGCAACCAGTTTTGAAAGGAAAATGTAAATCTCTTTGCAGATGACATAATGTTATGTACATAAACTCCTAAGAAACCCACCAAAAAGTATTAAAACTAGGGAACTGAGGATGGTTCATACTTGGCAGTCTAATGGTTCATACTTGGTCCTCTCACTGTGGTGGCCCAGGTTCAATCCCTGGTTAAGGAACTAGAATTCTATAAGCTGCGACATGGCCAAGCAATTATAATTAACTAATGAGTTCTGCTAGGTTGCAGGATACGCAGTCAATATACAAATAAATTATAGTTTTTACATTTGGAATAATTTTAAAATTAAGGAAACAATTTCACAGTAACATCCAAAACAATAAAGTACTTACAAATAAATTTAATAATGGCAGTGACATCTTCAGCTCCAAAAACTGTAAAACATTACTGAATGAAATTAACAATGATCTGAATAAATAGGAGCGCGTCCAAAATTTATGAATGGAAAGATCATTGGTAAAATGGTGGTACTCCACAATTTGATCTGTAGATTCAATACAATCCTTATTAGAAATCCCAGCAGACTTCTTTGTACAAATTGACAATTGATTCTGTAATTCATATGGAATTTTAAGAAACCCAGAATAGATAAAATACTCCTGAAGAAGAAGAATAAAGTAAGCAGATTCTCACTTCCCATTTTTAAAATTTACTACAAATCAACAAATCAAGATAGTGTGATATTGATTGGCACAAGGATAGACATAAGATCAATGAATAAAACTAAGAGTCTAGAAATAAACCTATTATATCAATGGTCAACTGATTTTTGATAAGGGTATCATGACTATTTTAAGAGGGTCTTCAATAAATAGTGTAGGGATGACTGGATATCCACATTCAAAAGAATGAAGTTGGACCCTTACCTCATACCATATCAAAATTAATATGAATCAAATACCTATATATAAAGCTAAAACTAAAAAACTTAGAAGTGATAAATCTTCATGACCTTGGACTTTGCAAATGATTCTCAGATATGACACCAAAAATGTGAACCACAAAAGAAAAAAAAAAAGCAGATGATTGGACTTTAGCAAAATTAAAAATGTTTGTGTTTTGAAGAACATAATCAAGAAAGTAAAAAGTCAACCCACAGAATGGGATAAAATATTTGCAAACGATCTATCTGTTAAGGGATTTGTATATGAAATATATAAAGAATTACAACTCAATAGACAAATAACCCAATTAAAAATTGATCAAGGGATTTGAATACTCATTTCTCCAAAGAAGGTATATAAATGGTCAAAAAGCACACGGGAAGATGCATGACATTATTAGTCATCAGAGAAACGCAGATCAAAACCAGTGAGATCTTTATACTCATTAAGATGGCTAGTATCAAAAAGTCAGGTGACCACTGTTGGCAAGGATATCAAGAAATCAGAACCCTACTGATAGGAATATAAAATAGCCCTGACACTTTGGAAAATGGTTTGATAGTAACTCAGAAGTTTAAACATACTCTTACCATATAACCTCGCAATTCTACCTCTAGATATATACACCGAACAGAAATTAAGATATATTTCAAACCTGAAACTTCAAACCCTGACTGTTCATAATAGCAAGTGGAAACAACCCAAATATCCAACAGTGGGCAAATTACTAAACAGAATGTGATATATTCATACAGAAGAACATTTTTCAACCACAAAAAGGAACGAACTACTGGTGCATGCAGCATTGTGGATGAATCTTGAAACCATTATACTAAATGAAACAAGACAGTTACAAAATACCACACTCTATGTGATTGCACTCACATGAAAGTTCAGAATGGAGAAATCTATAAAGAAATACATTAGTTGTTGCCTAAAACTGGGAGATTGGACTGAAAGACTGAAGGCAAAGAATGGGGCGGCAGAGGATGAGATGATTAGATAGCACCACTGACTCAATGGACATGAATTTGAGTAAATTCTGGGAGCTAGACGAGGACAGAGGAGCCTGGCATGCTACAGTCTACAGTCTGAAGAATCAGATATGACTTGTCCACTCAATAAAAACAACAAGAACTGGGAGAAAGACAAGTGTTGGGGAGTCAGAATTAAAGGATACAGAGTTTCTTCTTGAGGTAGTTCTAAAGTTAACTGTGGTGATGGTTGCTCATATCTGTGAATATGCTAAAAACCACTGACATGTACACTTTCAAAGCTATTTAAAAAGATAATTCTTGCAGATTGTATGTAACTTTATGCCAATTTTAAATTCTGAAAGATTTGAAAATATAAAATGGAAAAATTAACATTTTAAAAAGAAAAATGAAAATTGGAAGCTTTTATTAAAGAAATGAGTAATTTAAAAATCTTTTATCAAAGATGATTCCAGGCCCATATGGTTTCACTAGTGATATATGCCAAACACATAAGGACAAAGACAGAACAAGAAAAGTGGGTATACTGTAAAAGATTTTATGAGGCTAGATTTATCCCGATAAATCAAAATCTGACTACAACAGTATGAGAAATAAACTTTACAAATCAATCTTACTTGGAAACATAGATGGAGAAATCCTCAACAAAATATTAAAATTCGATAACAGTAGAAAGAGAGAATACATTGTAAGAAAGTTGAGTTTATATCAAGAAATTAATATTGGTTTAACATTTAAAAATCCATCAGTGTAATTCACCACATTCATAGCTTAAAGGAAAAAATATATATGATCATCTCATTTGATAAGATTAAAATACAGTATTTGATAAGTTTAAAATTTTATTCTAGATTTAAAAGATTCTTCTGAAACTGGAAATCACAAGAAATTTCTTTAATCTTATTTATAAAATCCTACAGCAATGATCATATTTAATGGTAAAGCATTTCTAAGAAGGATCTATTTCTATCCAACATTCTTGGAGGTCTTAGCCATTTCAGTATGATAAGAAAAAGAAATGTAAAGTATAAGATTTGGAAAAGAAACAGAACTTTGAATATTTGTAGATGACACAGTTATCTACATATAAAATTTTAAATCACCTAGTAATTATCAAATTAATAAGAGCTTAGCAAGATTATTGGATAACAAAAATAATCAAAAGCAAAAAATATATTTGTATATACCAGCCAGCCACACGCATTTCAAAAATTACATATTTTTAATGATGCCGTTTATAATAGTACTAAAATGCATTAAATACTTGTGCATAAATTTAACAAAGATACACATAACCTATTAATTTTGCTGTGAGATATTAAGACCCAAACAAATGGAGAGAGAATTTTTTTATGCATAATGAGCCCATATTCTAAGTGTATCAGTTTTACCCAAATTTTGATTTATAGGTTCTTTGCAATTTCAGTCAAAATCTCAAAAGTTGTCCTTTTTTTTTTTCATTTTATTTTTTCCAGGAACTTATCAAGGTAATTCTAAAGTTTACATAAAACTGCTAAAGCGTAGGCATAATCAAGATGCTGCTTTTAAAAGCTTTCATTTATTTTTATTTTTGGCTGCACCGTGCCTTCGTTGCCGTGCGTGGGTTTTCCCTAGAGGCGGAGAGTGGGGACTTCTCTCTAGTTGCAGTGCATGGGCTTCTCATCATGGTGGCTTCTCTTGTGGCAGAGCACGGGCTCTAGGTGCATGAGCATTGGTAACTGCAGCATGTGGGCTCACTAGTTGCCGTTTCCTGGCTCTAGGGCACACAAGCTTTAGCAGTTGTGGCACAAGCGCTCCTTAGTTGTGGCTTGATGGCCCTAGAGCGTGCAGGCTTCGGTACTTGTGGTATGCGGGCTCAGTAGTTCTGGCTCGTGGGCCCTAGAGCACAGGCTCAGTTGCTCCTTGGCATGTGGAATCTTCCCAGACCAGGGATCTAACCTGTCAGGTGGATTCTTATGCACTGTTCCACCTGAGAAGTCCCCAAGATACTCTTGAATAAGAACCATGTGAAAGGACTTACTCTCCTTGGTAACAAATGTTATAAAAAGTGTAACATTAACAAAGGTATAGACAAAAAGTCTACAAGTGACTCAAGCACATATAAACACTTGTTTTATAATAAATGTACACTAGAGAGTAATGGGAAAATAATAGGGTTTTCAAAAATTCTTGTTGAAACAATTGGGTATTCATGTGGAATAAAAACATTTTGGCTTCCTTTCTCATAGTATACACAAAACTCAATTCCACGTATATTATAGTTCTAAACATGAAAAGCAAAAATATTTTCATAACTTAAGGATTGGGAATGTTTTCCTGAATGAAACATCTAAGATGTAAACCATAAAGGAAAATGTGATAAATTTGACTGCGCTAAGAAAAAGAACTTCTTTTTATTAAAAGATACTACAAAGAAAATCTAGCATATTAAAAAGCAGACATTACTTTTCCAACAAATGTCTGTATAGTCAAAGCTATAGTTTTTCCAGTAGTCGTGTATGGATGTGAGAGTTGGACCATAAAGAAAGCTGAGCATCAAAGAATTGACACTTTTGAACTGTGGTGTTGGAGAAGACTCTTGAGAGTACCTCAGACTGCAAGGAGCTCAAGCCAGTCAACCTTAGAGGAAATCAATCCTGAATATTCATTGAAAGGACTGATGCTGAAGCTGAAGCTCCAATCCTTTGGCCACCTGATGTGAAGAGCTGACTCTTTAGAAAAGACCCTAATGCTGGGAAAGACTAAAGGCAGGAGGAGAAGCGGACAACAGAGGATGAGGTGGTTTGATGGCATCACCGACTCAGTGGACATGAGTTTGAGCAAACTTTGGGAAATGGTGGACAGGGAAGTCTGGCGTGCTGCAGTCCATGCGGTCGCAAAGAGCTGGACATGACTGAGTGACTGAACAACAGCAACAAGGAAACTGAAGCCATAAAGTGAAAGATGATATTTTCAACACATAAAAGAGAAAAGATTCATAGTCAAAACATTTTGTTGTAGTTCAGTCACTAAGTCATGTCTGACTCTTTGTGACTCTATGGACTGCAGCATACCAGGCTCCCTTGTCCTTCACTGTCTCTCAGAGTTTGTTCATATTCATGTCTGTTGAATGGGTGATGCTATCTAACCATCTTCCTCTGCCATCGCCTTCTTCTTTTGCCTTCAATCTTTCCCAGCATCAGGGTCTTTTCTAATGAGTCAGCTCTTCTCATCAGGTGGCCAAAGTATTGGAGCTTCAGCTTCAGCTTCAGTTNAAGAAAAGATTCATAGTCAAAACATTTTGTTGTAGTTCAGTCACTAAGTCATGTCTGACTCTTTGTGACTCTATGGACTGCAGCATACCAGGCTCCCTTGTCCTTCACTGTCTCTCAGAGTTTGTTCATATTCATGTCTATTGAATGGGTGATGCTATCTAACCATCTTCCTCTGCCATCGCCTTCTTCTTTTGCCTTCAATCTTTCCCAGCATCAGGGTCTTTTCTAATGAGTCAGCTCTTCTCATCAGGTGGCCAAAGTATTGGAGCTTCAGCTTCAGCTTCAGTTCTTCCAGTGAATATTGAGGGTTGGTTTCTTTTCAGATTGACTGGTTTGATCTCCTTCCTGTCCAAGAGACTCTGAAGAGTTTTCTCCAACAGCAAAGTTCAAAAGCATCAATTCTTCACTGCTCAGCTTTCTTTATGATCCAACTCACATCCATACATGACTACTGCAAAAACCATAGCTTTGACTAGATGAATCTTTGTCGGCAAAGTAATGTCTGTGCTTTTAATGTGCTGTCTAGTTTGATCATGGCTTTTCTTCTAAGGAGTAACTGTCTTTCAATTTCATGGCTGCAGTCACCATTTGCAGTGATTTTGGAGCCCAAGAAAATAAAATTTGTCACCGTTTCCATTGTTTCCCCATCTATTTGCCATGAAGTGATGGGACTGGATGCCATGATCTTAGTTTTTGACTGTTGATCTAAGTGTTTTACACTGGCAATGGCACCCCACTCCAGTACTCTTGCCTGGAGAATCCCATGGATTGAGGAGCCTGGTGGGCTGCAGTCCATGGGGTTGCTAAGAGCCGGACATGACTGAGCGACTTCACTTTCACTTTTCACTTTCATGCATTGGAGAAGGAAATGGCAACCGACTCCAGTGTTCTTGCCTGGAGAATCCCAGGGACGGGGGAGCCTGGTGGGCTGCCATCTATGGGGTCGCACAGAGTCGGACACGACTGAAGCAGCAGCAGCAGCAGCAGGTTTATCATAGCTTTCCTTCCAAGAAGCAACCATCTTTTAATTTCATGACTGCAAGATGTTTAATGAAGTGAAGTGAAGTCGCTCAGTTGTGTCAGACTCTTTGCAACCCCATGGACTGTAGACTGCTAGGCTCCTTTGTCCATGGGATTTTCTAGCTTTCCTTCCAAGAAGCAACCGTCATTTAATTTCATGACTGCAGGATGTTTAATGAACTCTAATGTAAATTTTAAAGCGACAGAACTCAATAGAAAAGTGTGCAAAGGACATGTATGGGACATTTTCCTCCAAAAAAGGACGTCAGAATGGGAATAAGCATATCAAAATGAGATACCTATACCCATACTAGTTTAAATTTTTTAATCTGACAATGCTAGTTGTTGATGAGAATATAGACTAACAGCAACTGTCACAATGCTGGTAATCATGAGCAGCTTACAGTCAACTTGGAAAAGAGTTTTGTGTTATCTAGTGATGTTGACTCATCAATTCCACATCTATCTGTCCCTTACAGAAATGCATTCTTGTGTATAACAGTATGCTTTTACATAAATATTTATTGAAACAGTTTTCATGATGGCCAAAAACTGGAAACAATTCAGTGTCAATGCAGATGACACCACCCTTATGGCAGAAAGTGAAAAGGAACTAAAGAGTCTCTTGATGAAAGTGAAAGTAGAGAGTGAAAAAGTTGGCTTAAAGCTCAACATTCAGAAAACGAAGATCATGGCATCTGGTCCCATCACTTCATGGGAAATAGATGGAGAAACTGTGGAAACAGTGTCAGACTTTATTTTTTGGGATTCCAAAATCACTGCAGATAGTGACTGCAGCCATGAAATTAAAAGATGCTTACTCCTTGGAAGAAAAGTTATGACCAACCTAGATAGCATATTCAAAAGCAGAGACATTACTTTGCTGACTAAGGTCCATCTAGTCAAGGCTATGGATTTTCCTGTGGTCATGTATGGATGTGAGAGTTGGACTGTGAAGAAGGCTGAGTGCCGAAGAATTGATGCTTTTGAACTGTGGTGTT
>SJYV01026022.1:74400-86688 GCA_006410875.1 Neotragus pygmaeus | reverse complement strand
TAAGAGAGCTCCATAAGGTTGAGGAACTTTAAAAAAATAAAAGAATAGTGATATGATGATAAAATGGAGAATCTCGGTAGATAGGCTGTATTTTAGATTTTTATCCTAAACATACTGTTGATAATCCATTGAAAGACTTTAGACATAGACTTTAGACAAAAGGACTTTAAGACTTTTACTTAAAGAACACTAATCATCAACTTAATTTTTAAAGAATTATTTTATCACTTTAGCTTATATGATTACAGGGTATTTGATTTCTCTGTGTGTATCTAATAGTTTTTATTTATACATTTAATTTCCCATAAGGACATATGAATAAATAAATAATGTTGTTTTTCATTGCTAAAGGTCAGTTTTAGGAAGCAGTACAGTTTCTAAGTCAAGTGTATCCACTGGTGAATCAATGGCAGAAGACCTAGAAGAACCATCCTTTAAACGGGAAAGATTGTATAGTTTTACAGGTAATGAGAATCCAATCTTTCATTTAAGTAACAGTTTATTATTTCTTTGTAAATGTGCTCATTATTTTTTGGGTGCTTGAGACAGAAGAACTATGGTAATCATTCCCAAATGCTGGCTTGTGCAACAGCTACATGAGCATTATCAGGGTAATGTTTATATTTTTTAAAAAAATTCTCAAGTGACTCCCTTGCACCAACAGCCTCAATAATCACAAACCCTGTTTAAAAAAGCTCAGCTTCTAACTCAGGAGACAAATAATTCTGATATACTGTGATCGATTCTGTAGTGAGACATAAGTAGAATGTGATGGGAACACTTAGAAAAGATTACTATGAGGTGGAAAGTAAAAAGCAGGAGAACATTCATAAAGAACATTATTGACTTTTGAATTGGGTTTTTAAAGATAATTAGTAATTTGTCAGGAGAACAAATTGGAGAGACTCATTCCAGGTAGAAGATGAAAACATAAGGTAATATGAAGATTATGTGAGTGAAGATCAAAGAGGAAATAGTGGTTGACTAAAGCACCGGAAGAAGTGGCTATTTCCTTGAGGAACATTTGTGTTGGAGTGTGGTATGGAAGTCTTTTCCTCTGAGATGACAATGAAGGATTACTTAAAATATTTATAGGAAAAGTGCTTAATGAACTCTTCTTTTTGGTGTTAGACTATATAACATGCTTCTGACAAGTAACAGAATACCCAACTACCATTAGCTTAAATGAAGACAGTTTTTCCACATTAAAGGAAGTTAAATGTAGATATACGTGGAATTGCTATTACTTCCAGATCTTCAACAGTACATGAACTGAGAACTTTCAGATGTTTGAGCTGGATTTAGAAAAGGCAGAGGAGCCAAAGATCAAATTGCCAATATCCATTGGATCATCGAATGAGCAAGAGTTCCAACATCTACTTCTGCTTTATTGACTATGCCAAAGACTTTGACTATGTGGATCACAACAAGCTGGAAAATTCTTCAAGAGATGGGAATACCAGACCACCTGACTTGCCTCTTTAGAAATCTGTATGCAGGTCAAGAAGCAACAGTTAGAACCAGACATGGAACAATGGATGGTTTCAAATTGAGAAAGGAGTATATCAAGGCTGTATATTATCACCCTGCTTATTTAACTTATATACAGAGTACATCATGTGAAATGCTGGGTGGGATGAAGCACAAGGTGGAATCAAGATAACCAGGAGACATATCAATAAACTCAGATATGCATATGACAACACCCTTATGGCAGAAAGGGAAGAGGAACTGAACAGCAAAACTCAACATTCAAAAAATGAAGATCATGGNGAGTACATCATGTGAAATGCTGGGTGGGATGAAGCACAAGGTGGAATCAAGATAACCAGGAGACATATCAATAAACTCAGATATGCATATGACAACACCCTTATGGCAGAAAGGGAAGAGGAACTGAACAGCAAAACTCAACATTCAAAAAATGAAGATCATGGCATCTGGTCCCATCACTTCATGACAAACAGATGGGTATACAATGGAAACAGTGACAGGCTTTATTTTGGTAACTGCAGCCATAAAATTAAAAGATGCTTGCTCCTTGGAAGAAAAACTATGAGCAACCTAGACAACATATTAAAAAGCAGAGACATTAATTTGTCAACAAAGGTCCGTCTAGTCAAAGCTATGGTTTTTCCAGTAGTCATGTATGGATGTGAGAATTGGACCATAAAGAAAGCTGAGCACCAAAGGATTGTTGCTTTTGAACTGTGGTATTGGAGAAGACTCTTGAGAGGCCCTTGGACTGACTGCAAGGAGATTAAACCAGTAAATCCTAAAGAAAATCGGTCCTGAATATTCATTGGAAGGACTGATGCTGACTCTGAAGCTCTGATACTTTGGCCACCTATGAGAAGAACTGACTCATTGGAAAAGACCCTGATGCTGGAAAAGATTGAAGGCAGGAGGAGAAGGGGANAAGAAAATCGGTCCTGAATATTCATTGGAAGGACTGATGCTGACTCTGAAGCTCTGATACTTTGGCCACCTATGAGAAGAACTGACTCATTGGAAAAGACCCTGATGCTGGAAAAGATTGAAGGCAGGAGGAGAAGGGGATGACAGAGGATGAAATGGCTGGATGGCATCACTAACTCTATGGACATGAGTTTGAGCAAGCTTTGGGAGTTGGTGATGGCCAGGGAAGCCTGGTGTGGTGCAGTCCATGGGGTCTCAAAGAGTTGGACATGACCGAGCAACTGAACTGAACTGAACTGAAAGGTAGATAGCTTTTGGCTTTGCGTTTGTGGCACAGTCATATCAGAATCAGAACTGGCATCTCTGCTGTTCTTTTTTCAGCCTTTTCTCATTTCTTGCCACAGGATCTCATAATACCTGTCCCAACTCTGGGCAACAGTTCCATCTTCCTCATTTATCAGGAGAGTGAATATTTCCCAGAAACTTTCCTTTTTCCTGTGTATTTCTGCTTTTATCTCACTGGCCAGAACTGTGTCACACTGCCACCACGAGCTTCAAGAGAGGCTGGAAGAGCCAAATACTTGATTTTTCAGGCAGTATTAATGGAAAGAGGCCTCGGAAGAGAGAAAGACTTAGCAGTGAAAATTAAGACGTTAGGAATATCTGTTGTAGGAAGAAGCCCATCCTCTCAGGATGGAAGAAAGAGAATTAAATTATTGTCATAACCTCCCCCAGCAGTCTCTACATATGTTCTTGCCACCTTCCAATTTTTTCCAAACTACATGCAGAGTTGAAACCACACTCCTTGGTTGGGACTCAAACTCAGCCACACCTCATATTGGGGCTTGAACCTACAATTCTCTAACTTGAGAGGGAACTCAAATCCACTGTCTTTTAATTGAAACTGCTCACCTTGTGCCAGGACTTAATGAAGCTTAGATTCTTTTGTCTCCTGGCAGAAATAATTCAGTGTGAGGCAAAGATAGACAAGAGTGAATTTATATAAGCACAGGATTCCTGTGAGAGCTACAAGCAGGCCAACAGCCCTGAGAACAAAAAGGGCTTTTGCTTTTTTAGAGTTAAAGAATCAGTGGGCANCCCAGGTCTCCTGCATTACAGGCGGATTCTTTACCAGCTGAGCCACAATGGAAGCCCAAGAATACTGGAGTGGGTAGCGTATCCCTTCTCCAGTGGATCTTCCTGACCCAGGAATTGAACCAGGGTCTCCTGCATTGCAGGCAGATTCTTTACCAACTGAGCTATCAGGAAGACTCGTAAATACATATAATGAAATATAATTCAGTCACAAAAGGAATAAAGTACCTTCTCTGAGAAACTTCCCATCTTCTATCCTGGAAGATGTCAAAAATTTCTACTCTAGAGAGGACAAAATAGAGGCTCTTTAGATGGACAATACCAGGCACAGATCAAGACATGGGTTGTTGTTGTTCAGTCACTGAGTCGTTCTTTGTGACCCCCATGAACAGCACCATGCCAGGCTTCCCTGTCCTTCACTGTCTCCTGGAGTTTGCTCAAATTCATGTCCATCGAGTCAGTGATGCTTTGTAAAAAACATCCTCTGTCGCCCCTTTCTCCTCCTACTCTCAATCTTTCCCAGCATCAGAGTCTTTTCCAGTGAGTCAGCTCTATGTATCAGGTGGCCAAAGTATTGGACCTTCAGCTTCAGCATTAGTCCTGCCAATGAATATTCAGGGTGGATTTCCTTTAGGACTAACTAGTTTGATCTCCTTGCAGTCCAAGGGACTCTCAAGAGTCTTCTCCAGCTCCACAGTTTCAAAAGCATTAATTCTTTGGCTCTCAGCCTTCTTTATGGTCCAACTCTCACATCTGTACATGACTACTGGAAAACCCATAGCTCTGACTATACAATGGGTGCTTACACAAAACAAAAAAAAACTACAAAACAAAACCCCAAACAAACAAAAACCCCAGTGCATACTGAATGCTGTACAGAGAGACTCCTTGAAATCCTCTCCTCCCTCATAGAAGACTTGTAAAACCATAGGTAGCCAGATTCTTATTTATCCTTTATCTGGATGTACAAACAGTTAATTTATTCATTTGCCTACTGAAAGGCATCTTGATTGTTTCAAGTTTTGGCAGTTATCAATAAGGCTGGTATAAATATCTAAGTGCAAGTTTTTGTGTAGACATAGGTTTTAAAGTCCTTTGGGTAAATATTGAAGAATGTGATTATTGGATTGTATGGTAACAGTATTTTTATTTTTATTTTTAAATAGCCACACTGCCTTCTAAAGTGATCGTACCATTTTTATTCCCACCAGCAGTGATGGAGAGTTTCTTTGGTTTCACATTCTCACTAGCATTTCGTGTTGTCAGTATTCCAAATTTTGACCATTCTAGTAGTGTGCACTGGTAACTTATTTTTGTTTGTTTTGGTGGGGGTTGACTATACTGTGTGGCTTGGGGAATTCTGGTTCACCGATTAGGAATCAAACCCTGATTCCAGCAGTGAAAGTGCCAAGTCCCACCCACTGGATCACAGGAAATTCCCCTCATTTTTGTTTTAACTTATTTTCCCATGATAACATATGATGAGGAGTATATTTTCATATACTTGCTTGCCACCTGTATGTCTTTTTTTTTCTTTTTTGATGAGGTATCTATTATGTTCTTTGGCCCATTTTAAAATTTGATTGTTTGTTTTCTTATTGTTAAGGATCAAAAGATATTTGTATATTTTGGACAATAGTCCTTTCTCAATTGTATCTTTAGCAAATGATTTCTTCCAGTGTGTGGCTTGTCTTGCTATTCTCTTGACATTTCCTTTTACAGAGCAGAGATTTTTAATTTTAATGAAACCCAGATTATCAATTATTGCTTAATAGATTGTGCTTTTGCTGTTGTTCCTAAAAAGTCATTGCCATACTCAAGGTCATCTAAATTTTTGCCTATATTTTCTTCTATGAGTTTTCTAGTTTTGCCTTTTACCTTTAGGTTTAAAACAAGTTTTTAGTTAATTTTACTGAAGGATATAAGATCTGTATCTAGATTAAATTTTTTTTTTTTTTTTTTTTGGTGCTTGAATGTCCAGTTTGTTCCAGCACCATTTGTTGAAAAGACTATCTTTGCTTCATCTATTTTTGTTCCTTTGACAGAGATTAGCTGCCTATGTTAATGTCAGTGTATTTCTGAGCTCTCTATTCTGTTCCGTGCACATTATCTTGATTACTGTAGCAGTGTAGTAAGTCTTCAGGTTGAGTAATGTCACTGCTCCTATTTTGTTCTTTGTCTTCAATATTGTGCTGGCTTTTCTAGGTCTTTTGTCCCTTTATGTAAACATTAGAATCAGTTCCTTTTTGTCAATTCACTTCTTTTTTAATTGGAGGAAAACTGCTTTACAATGTTGTGTTGGTTTCTTTCTGGAAGCCTGAGGTCTTCTGCCAGCATTTAGTAGGTGTTCTGTAGGAGTTGTTCCACATGCACAAGTATTTTTGATGTATTTGTGGGGAGGAAGATGATCTCCATGTCTTACTCCTCCACCATCTTGAAAGTCTCCCCTAGAATCTGTTTGTTGATATGCACAGAGTAACTTGCTTAGATTTGATTGAAATTGCATTTAATCTATAGATCAATTTGGGCAGGACAAGCATCATGACAATGCTGAGTTGTCATGCTGTCAGTAAACATGGAATATCTCTCCATTTATTTCATTCTTTAATTTTGTTCATCAGAGTTTTGTAGTCTTCCTTATAATACATTTTGTACATATTTTGTTAGACTTATTCCTACTTCACTTTTGGGTGCTAATGTAGATCATATTGTTTCAAATTCCTTTGTTCATAGTTAATATATAGCAAAGAGATTGATTTTTGTATAGTGTTAACCTTGTACCCTGAAACTTTCCTGTAATCACTTAGTAATTCAGTAGTTTTTTTGTTAATTCTTTTAGGTTTTCTATATAGATGATTATGTCATCTGAGTTCAAAAGCAGTTTATTTATTCCTTTCCATTCTGTATTTCTTTTATTAGCATTTACTTTTTCTTATCTTACTGCATTAGCTTGGACTTCCAGTATGATGTTGAAAGGAGTGGTAAGAGGAGACATCTTTGTCTTGTCCTGATCGTAGTGAAATATTTTCTAGTTTCTAGAAGANTTTCCATTCTGTATTTCTTTTATTAGCATTTACTTTTTCTTATCTTACTGCATTAGCTTGGACTTCCAGTATGATGTTGAAAGGAGTGGTAAGAGGAGACATCTTTGTCTTGTCCTGATCGTAGTGAAATATTTTCTAGTTTCTAGAAGAAACTCATTGGGTTTTGTAGGTGTTCTTTATCAAGTTGAGGAAGTTCCACTTCTATTCCTAGTTTACTGTGAGTTTTTATCATGAATGAGTGTTGGATTTTGCCAAGTGCCTTTTCTGAATCTGTTGATATGATCAAGTCATTTTTCTTCTTTGGCCTGATATTATGGATTACATCAATCAATTTTCCAGTGTTGAACTAGTTTTGCATATCTGGGAGAAACTCCACTTAGTTGTGGTGTGTAATTCTCTTTATATATTGTTAGATTTGATTGCTAATATTTTGTAGAGGATTCTTGCATCTATGTTCATGAAAGTTGTTGGTCTGCCATTTTCCTTTCTTATGGTCTGTTTTTGGTATTAGAGTAATATTGGCCTCATAGTATGAGTTAAGTATTCCCTCTATTTCTATATTCTGAAAGATGTTACAGGAATTGGTGCAATTTTCTCCTTAAATTATTAGTGGAATTCAATGCCTGTATCTGAGCCCAGTGCTTTTAGTTTTGGAAGATTATTAATCATGACTCCGTTTCCTTAATTGAGATAGGGCTATACAGTTTGTCTATTCTTGTGTGAGTTTTGGCAGATTGTGTCTTTCAAGGAATTGGTCAGTTTCATCAAAATTGTCAAATCTATTGGAATAGAATTGTTCATAGTGTTCCTTTGTTATCTCTTTAATGTTCATGGAATCTGCAGGGACATCCTCTCTTTCACATATGATATTAGTACTTTTTTCTTAGTTAGCACAGGGAATTCTAATCAGTACTCCCTAATGGCCTATATGGGGAAAGAATATAAAAGAGAGTAGATATATGTATGTATATAACTGATGCACTTTGCTATACACCTGAAACTAACACAACATTGTAAATCAACTATACTCCAATTGGCATTTTTAAAACCAATGCTACAGTTTATACTAAATAATTTGATGAAGATCAAGTAAATATTGAGACTATAGATCAATAGAAGAGATGGAAATTTTAAAAAGTGCCTTTACTACTGATGAAGTTAATTGAAACATGTAGCCTTTCATCCACAGCTGAGTGGACTATTGCTATTTCTTCCCTTCAGAATAGATCTTACCAACAATAATTGGCACAGCTAGAAAGCGCAGACCTTCTTTGCATGGGTGAGAACAGATGAGAATGCATGCTTTCTGCAAATGAGCAGACTTAACAAAAGAATCCAGAAGTGGCCAAGTTGTAATCCCGTCTCCTAAACTTTCCTGTAGGGTTAGCCATTTATCTTTGCCTGGTAATGTATAAATGAGGGACATAGAGAAGCCAGAAATGTCAATTTAGCTGAAGTTGCCTCTGTAAAGATTCAGAAAAACTGACAAAAGGTTTCCTACCTAACAGTCCACATACAATACTTTATTATAGAAGTTACATTTCAAATAAATGGATAATTCAATGAATGTATTAGTGTTCCTGGCTAACTTTTAAAAATACAGTTAAATTCTAAAACTTGGTACATTTCATAAAGACAGTTTGTTTTCTATGTATGTTATATACTATAGTAAAAACTTTTAAGAAGTGTGTGTGATATGAGATCATTTTAATTAAAAAATGCATGTGTATTTGTTCATGTGTTAACACATATATTTATGTCAATCTGGAAGGACATGCATGAAAATGTTACCAGTTGTTTCTAGGTTATGGAAATGTAAGTCTTGTTTACCATTTCTTTTACAGTAATCATGTCATTTTACTCAGCTAAAATAAAATTATTTTTCTATAAATGTTATATGGCCAATTGTTATTCTTTTATAGTCTGAATTAAACCAGTAGATAGAAACAATGTTTTAAAACTTTAAAAAACTATTTACACAATCTTACACTCAGAAATACTCAAAACTTAGGTATAGTTAGGAATACCATTTTTCTGATAGTAGCTAAAATAAGGTTTCAATAGTGTATGATAGTATAGAATTAGAAAGTCACAATCACGATTTATTATTCTAACTTGTACATAATTATGGCATGTACATAATATCTATTTCCTAGGTTTTCTGTTTCTTAGGTTAATTAAATTTTGTCCAATGAACAAATGTAATGATGTTACCTAGACTAAAATTGGGGCTTCCCTGGTGGCTCAGGTGGTACAGAATCTGCCTGCAATGCTGGAGACCTGGGCTTGATCCCTGGGTTGGGAAGATCACCTGAAGAAAGGAATGGTTACCCACTCCAGTTTTCTGACATGGAGAATGCCATGGACAGAGGAGCCTGGCAAGCTATAATCCATGGGCATCATTAACTATTTCTTGCCATTGTTGTAAAACAATAATGTTTTTTCCCTGAACAGTAGATATTCTTACCTTAGATTTTGCTTTAGCTAGCTATATATAAGCTAAAATATTATAATTTGGTTTAAAGTAATGTTTACTTTCCTTTTCTTTATTTAGGTATAATGTCCACGGCTTGGGATTTGTATGATTCTTACAATGCTATGGAGCTTTCATCTTTACCACCAAAACGATCTATGATTGACTCAAGTAGTAAAGCAAGTGTACCTTCAAAAGACTGGGAACAAACAGTGCCAGGGAGTAATTTAGAAAAAAGTAAGATTTCATTTATTTCAGTTTTTTAAAAATTGGGATAATTGAATTATAACATTATATTAGTTTCAAGCATGCAACATAATAATTTGATCTTTGTGTACAATACAAAGTGATTACCACAATAAGTCTAGTTACTCTCACTCTATAAACTTCCCTCTCTAGCCATTTCACCTACCCCTCAACCTCCTTCCCCTCTAATAGCCATCAATTTGTTTATGAGTTTTGTTTTTATTTTTTATATTCTGCATATGAGTGAAATCATACAGTATTTGTCTTTCTTTCTCTGTTTATTTCACTTAACATTAGTTGCTCAGTTGTGTCCAACTCTTTGCAACCCCATGGACTACAGCACACCAGGCTTCCCTGTCCTTTACCATCTCCTGGGGCTTGCTCAAACTCATGTCCATTGAGTCAGTGATGCCATCCAACCATCTCATCCTCTGTCATCCCCTTCTCCTGCCTTCACACTTTCCCAGCATCAGGGTCTTATTTCTAATGAGGCGGCTCTTCTCATCAGGTGGCCTAAGTATTGGAGCTTCAGTTCCAGCATCAGTCCTTCCAATGAATATTCAGGGTTTATTTTTTTTAGGATCGACTGGTTTGATCTCCTTGCTGTCCAAGGGACTCTCAAGAGTCTTCTCCAACACCAAACTTCAAAAGCATCAATTCTTCACTGTGTACAGCCTTCTTTATGGTTCAATTCTCACATCTGTACATGACTACTAGAAAAACTATAGCTTTGACTAGACGGACTTTTGTTGGCAAAGTAATGTCTCTGCTGTTTAGGTTGGTCATGGCTTTTCTTCCAAGGAGCAAGCGACTTTTAATTTCATGGCTGCAGTCACCATCTACAGTGATTTTGGAGCCCAAGAAAGTAAAGCCTGTCACTGTTTCCATTGTTTCACTATCTATTTTCCATGAAGTGATGGGACCTGATGCCATGATCTTAGTTTTCTGAATGTTGAATGTTAAACCAGCGTTTCCCCTCTCTCTTTCACCTTCATCAAGAGGCTCTGTAGTTCCTCTTCACTTTCTGCCATAAGAATGGCGTCATCTGCATATCTGAGGTTATTGCTATTTCTCCTGGCAATCTTGATTCTGCTTGTGCTTTATCCAGCCTGGCATTTCGCATGATGTAATCTGCATATAGGTTCTATAAGCAGAGTGACAATATACATCCTTGATGAACTCCTTTCCCAATTTAGAACCACTCCATTGTTCCATGTCTGCTTCTAACTGTTGCTTCTTGACCTGCATACCGATTTCTCAGGAGGCAGATAAAGTGGTCTGGTATTCCCATCTCTANCGGCGCTGGGTGGGGGGTGGGCGGGGCGTGTCCCCCTCACAGCTCTAGCTGTAGGGGTCTCTAGGAAAGCCCTGCCCCAAGCCAGCGCCCCGGAATCAGCCCCTAGCTTTGCACTGTAAACAGAGACTCGGGCCTGAGTTGCTGCCGTTCCCGTCCTCCTCTAAGTGAGCCCCACCCCTGGGATTGTGAGTTATGTTCCACAGCTTCATGTGGTGTCTTAGCAGCTAAGGTTGGGGCAGAGAAAGAAAAGTGTAGGGTTGGTCATTAGTTTAAGCCACTGTGTTTAAAATTCAGGCAAAACCAGGCACCTGTGAGCACTTGTCCTTGAGTCAGGAGCCCTCGAGTGTTCTGCCTATGGGGTATGACAACATGTAGCGCTCCCAGCCTGGGGAGAGAGGGTCAGTGCAGAGCCGGGAGGACTGTGGTTCAGAGGGCTTTGCAGAGGACACGTCCACAGCCGTCTGTCTGTGGGCTATGCATGCCAGCCTTGATCAGTGCTAGAAACCTGATTTTTATTGACTTTCCATTTGGAATCTGTGTTGCTGATGTGCCCCCTTCAGAAACAGAGCTATGAGAATGCTAGTTAATTTTGCCGGTTCAGTGTGGCAGGGCTGTGTGAGGTTCAGAAGGGATGTGCCGTTTCTGCCGCGTCTCACATCAGACGGTGCTGGTGTCTCTGCCTCTACACGCGCTTCCGTCTTCCCGCGGCGACGCCAGTGCCGCAGTGGCTGCCTGGGCGTCTACGGTGTGCGAGGATGCGGGGAAGGTGACGCCTCTCTGGGAAACAGCCTGGCGGCTCCTCAGAGGCTTCCAGCCAGAGGTACGCAGAGCAGGGTTCCAGCCAGAGGTACGCAGAGCAGGGCATGTGCCGTTCTGTCTCTATGCCGGCCGCTCTGGTGGCTGTGATGGAGCTCGTCATGGACTTACCTTTCCTTGATGAATGATGTTGAGCTGCTTTTCATGTTCTGGTTGGTTTTTGTACATCATTTTTTGGGAAATGTTTATTCAAGTCCTTCCCAGACACAAATCCGTTATCCAGTAGGTGACCTTCAGGGGCTCCACCCATCCTGTGGGGTGTCTTCTCACCTTCTTGACGGTGTCCTTTGAGGCATAAAAGTTTTCAGTATTCCAGTTCCAGTTCACTCGCTCAGTCATGTCCGACTCTTGCAACCACATGAATCGCAGCACGCCAGGCCTCCCTGTCCATCACCAACTCTCAGAGTTTATTCAAACTCAAGTCGGTCGAGTTGGTGATGCCATCCAGCCATCTCATCCTCGGTCGTCCCCTTCTCCTCCTGCCCCCAATCCCTCCCAACATCAAGGTCCTTTCCAATGAGTCAGCTCTTCATATGAGGTGGCCAAAGTATTGGAGTTTCAGCTTTAGCATCAGTCCTTCCAATGAACACCCAGGACTGATCTCCTTTAGAATGGACTGGTTGGATCTCCTTGCAGTCCAAGGGACTCTCAAGAGCCTTCTCCAACACCACAGTTCAAAAGCATCAGTTCTTTGGCTCTCAGCTTTCTTCACAGTCCAACTCTCACATCCATTCATGACCACTGGAAAAACCATAGCCTTGACTAGACAGACCATTGTTGGCAAAGTAATGTCTCTGCTTTTGAATATGCTGTCTAGGTTGGTCATAACTTTTCTTCCAAGGAGTAAGCGTCTTATAATTTCATGGCTGCAGTCACCATCTGCAGTGATTTTGGAGCCC
>SJYV01026022.1:23660-74350 GCA_006410875.1 Neotragus pygmaeus | reverse complement strand
TTGGTCATAACTTTCCTTCCAAGGAGTAAGCGTCTTTTAATTTCATGGCTGCAGTCACCATCTGCAGTGATTTTGGAGCCCCCCCCCAAATAAAGTCTGACACTGTTTCCACTGTTTCCCCATCTATTTCCCATGAAATGATGGGACCAGATGCCATGATCTTATTTTTCTGAATGTTGAGCTTTAAGCCAACTTTTTCACTCTCCTCTTTCACTTTCATCAAGAGGCTCTTTAGTTCCTCTTCACTTTCTGCCATAAGGGTGGTGTCATCTGTATATCTGAAGTTATTGATATTTCTCCCGGCAGTCTTGATTCCAGCTTGTTCTTCCTCCAGCCCAGGAACATATCACTGATCATTTAAAAAAGAAAAGATAGTAGTTCTGCTTTTAGTTAGGATGTAAATAATTATAAGACCATAGGAGAGGACATAGGTATTGCAGTTTTGCTCATATCATGACATCCAGATAAGAGTTCACAGAGGCTGCTGCTGCTGCTGCTAAGTTGCTTCAGTCGTGTCTGACCCTCTGTGACCCCATAGACGGCAGCCCACCAGGCTTCTCCGTCCCTGGGCTTTTTCAGGCAAGAACACTGGAGTGGGTTGCCATTTCCTACTCCAATGCATGAAAGTGAAAAGTGAAAGTGAAGTCGCTCAGTCATGTCTGACTCTTCGAGACCCCATGGACTACAGCCTACCAGGCTCCTCTGTCCATGGGATTTTTCCAGGCAAGAGTGCTGGAGTGGGGTGCCATTGCCTTCTCTGTCAAAGAGTCTGAAGTGACTGTAATTGGAATAATCAGATATTGGGAAATTATGTAGAGAGAAAAAAACAACTCCATAAATCTATCATTTAGTCTTTGGCTGAAACATAAGCTGTGTATGTTAGACTGAAACTCTGAAAGGCAAGGAAATAACAACTACCAGGAAGCTCTAAGTGAAAAAGTCTTCAGAGTTCACACAGGGCTGCCACACATTTGATTTCTGACTGGCCAGAGGGGTAGAAATAGGGTATTCAGTAAATATCCAGAATGGCCATACCTTAAGAGTAGAGCTAGAATAACCCCAAGAATGAAGACTAGTCTAGACCCTCATCCCCACCAATAAACTTTTTAGCTAATTTAAAAAATTTTATTTTTAAAAGCTAATTTTAAAAATCAAGCTAATCTGAAAGTAAGTTAACTGCTCAACAAAACAAACTTCAATACAGTATTGTATGGAAGAAAACACAATGCAGACATTCAGTGCTGTAACATTTATAATGCACAGCATCCAATACAAATTTACTAGCTGTGTAAATAAGCAGGAAAATGTGAGCTAAAGCTAAAAAAGTCAGTCAATAGAAACAGATAAAAAGGTGACTGAGAGGGTAAAGGACAGATAAGAACTTTAAAAAAGCTATCATACTCAGAAATAGCCAAGACCATATTGAAGAAGAAAAAAGTTGGAGGACTGACATTATCCAACTTCAAGAGTTCCTGTTAAGTTACAGTTGTTAAGATAGTGTGGTATTGGTGAAAGAACAAACACATAGATCAATGGAACAGAATAAAGAGCCCAGAAATAGATCCACATAATTATAGCCAACTGATCTTTGACCAAAGAGGAATGGCAATATAATGGAAAGAAAAAAGATAGTCTTCTCAACAAATGATACTGGAACATCAGGATATTTATGGGCAAAATAAATAATCTAGATACAGAGCTTATACCCTTCACAAAAATTAACTCAAAATGGGTCATAAACTTCAATGAAATATGCAAAACTATAAAATTTCTAGAAGACAACATAGGAAAAAATTTGGATAACCTTGGGTATGGTGTTGATTTTTTAGATTTGACACCAAAGGCACAATCTATTAAAAGAAATAATTGATAAGTTGGACTTCATTAAAATTAAAAATCTCTTCTGTGAAAGACATTGTCAAGAGGATGAGAAGTCAAGTCACTGACTAGAAAAAATATATGCAAAATACATACCTGATAAAGAACTCATCCAAAATATACAAATATCTCTTAAAACTCAATAATAAGGAAACAAATAACATAATTTAAAAACAGACAAAAGACCTAATAGACACCTCATAAAGAGATATACAAATGGCAAATAAGTTTAAGAAGATGTTCATCATTATATGTCGTTAAGGAATTTCAAATTGAAACATCAATGAATACCACCATACAACTGCTGAATAGCTAAAATCCAAAACATTGATACCACCAAATGCTGGCTAAGATGTGGAGCAACAAGAACTCTTATTCAGTGTTGGTGGGAATGCACAATAGTTCAGCTGCTTTGGAAGATAGTTTTGCAGTTTTTTAGAAAACTAAGCATATTGTAACCATATGATCCATAATTGTACTCCTTGATATTAACCCAAAGGAGTTACATACTTATTTCCACGCAAAAATCTGCACACAGATGTTTATTGAAGCTTTATTCATAACTTCCAAAACTTGGAAGCAAACAAGATGTTCTTCAGAAGGTGAATGAATGAAAAAATTTTGGAAAATCTGGACAATAGAATATTATTCAGCACTAAAAAGAAATGAGTTATCAAGCCGTGAACAGACATGGACAAAATCTAAATGCATATTACTAAGTGAAGGAAGCCCATCTGAAAACGCTACATATGCTGTCACTCCAACTATATGACATTCTGGAAAGGGCACAAGTTTGGAGACAGTAAAAAGATCAGACGTTTCCAGGGATTAGAGCTTGGGAGAAATGAATAGGCAGAGTGTGTAAGATTTTTAGAGCAATAAAACTATTCTGCATAATACTTAGTAGTGGGTACATTTCATTGTACACTCATCCAAATTCATAGAATGTATAACACCAAGAGTAAATCCTAAAGTGAACTATATAGATTTTGAGTAATAATAATTTGTCACTGGGAGTTCATTTATTGTAACACTGTACTACTGGTGCAGGATGTTGATCTGGAAAAGGCTATGTATAGATCTGGGTGTGAGTATATTGGAACTCTTCATTTTGAGTTCAGTTTTGCTGTGAAATTAAAACTACTCTAAAAAGTAAAGTCTGTTAAAGAATAAGTTCTAAAAATATGCTTAAAGATTTAAAGGAAAAAATAAGAATACAATGATGATAGTAAGGAAATCTACATATAGGACCAAATGGAACTTCTAGAGGTGAAATACAATACACAGTACTTGAAAATTTACTGCTTGGGTGTGACAGAATACTAAAAGACAAGCAAGAGGAACATTCCAAATTAAAGTACAGAAACAAGTCTAAAAAAATAGAACTTCAGTGACCTGTGTCCCAAGGTCATGTGGTTTAATATATATGTAATTAGAATTGTAGTAGTAGAATAAAGAGGAGGCACAGAAAGATATTTGAAGGAAGAATTGTTAGAAATTTTGTATATTTGAAAAAACTTTAAATCAATAATTATAAGAAGTTCAATGAAACCCAAGCAAGAGAAACAATGAAAAGCACACTGAGGCATATTATAAGCACTATATAAAAAAAATTAAAAGTTGCCAGAAAAAAATTCATTACATACAGGGGAGAAATTAATAATGCCCTTATTTCTACATCAGAAGCCAGAAAACAATGCAATGTTATTTTTACTGTGCTAAAAAATGTATATCTAGAGAAAACATCCTTCAAAAATCAAGGTGAAATAAAAACATGTTCAGACAAACAAAAGCTGAGAGAATTCATTGTCAGCAGACTAGCATTACAAAAAAAAGTTAAAGGAAGTTCTTCAGGCTGATAGAAAATAAAAACAAAAATTAGAATCTACAGAAAAGAATGGAGAGTGCTAGAATTTGAAAATGTGAGTAAAAGTAAGAGACATTTCCCACCATTTGAAATTTCTTTAAAGATCATGAAGTCAACAATATTAATCTATGTTTTATATGGTAAAGCAAAGGACATAGAATAACTAAGTCAATTTTGTAGCAGAAGAATGAAGTTGAAGGACTTAACCCTACTATATTACAGATTACTGACTATAAAGATACAGTAATCAAAGCAGCTGAGTATTTGTCTAAGGGTAGACATATAGATGATTGAAATAGACTAGTGAGTCCAGAAATACGCACAGACATATATGGTTAACTGTTTTTTAACAAACATGTCAAGGCAATTCAATAGAAAGAAGTTGATCTTTTAAAACAGTGCTGAAAGAACTGGATATCCTTATGGGGAGAAAAATGAGCTTTAATCCTCACCTCCTATTGAATTTATAAATTAAGTCAGAATGGACCATAGATTTAAATATAAAAATTAAAACTATAAAGTTCTAGGATAAGATAAAAGAAAAAAAATTTGTGATTTTAGCATAAAAAAAGATCCACTTAATACACAAAATTCGTGTCCAACTCTTTGTGACCCCATGGGCGGTAGCCCACCAGACTCCTTTGTCCATGGTATTCTCCAGGCAAGAATAATGGAGTGGATTGTCATCCCCTTCTCTAGGAGATCTTTCCGACCCAGGGATCAAACCTGCATCTCCTGCATTGGCAGACAGATTATTTACCACTGAGCCACCTGGGAGGCCCCAAAATCCCAAGGCATAAAAGAAAAAAAATCAATAAGACTTTTGCAAGAGTTAAAATATCTGCTCTTTGAATAACACTGCTAACAGTAGGGAAAAAATGCAAGGAAACATGCAAGCAACAGACTACAAGAATATGTTTGCAATGTATACATCTGACTAAAGACTTGGGCAACACACATTTCAGTTCAGTTCAGTTCAGTCGCTCAGTTGTGTCCGACCCTTTGCGACCCAATGAATCGCAGCACGCCAGGCCTCCCTGTCCATCATCATCTCCCAGAGTTCACTCAGACTCAACGTCTATTGAGTCCGTGATGCCATCCAGCCATTTCATCCCCCGTCGTCCCCTTCTCCTCCTGCCCCCAATCCCTCCCAGCATCAGAGTCTTTTCCAGTGAGTCAACTCTTCCCATGAGGTGGCCAGTTCTAGAGACAGAAAGTCCAAGATCAGGGTGCCAGCAGGGTTGGTTCCCTCTGAGGCCTCTCTCTTTGACTTGCAGATATTCACCCTCTTGCTGCCTCTTCACATGGTCTTTTCTCCGTGTGTGTTCATCCCTTGTCTCTCTTGGTGTATCTAAATTTCCTCTTATAAGGATATCAGTCAATGGATTGGGACCCTCTCTAATGGTCTAACTTTAGTGTAATCACCACTTCAAAGTCCTTTCTCAAAATATTGTTACATTCTGACATACTACATTCTTCTGTGCTCTGTTTGTCACAGTCTTGTGCAGTTCTTTGCCACCCTATGGACTGAAGCCCTACTGATCTCTCTGTCCATGGAATTTCCCAGTCATCACCAGCTTAACCAGGTGGTGACTGGAGTGGGTAGCCACTCCCTTCTCCAGGGGATCTTCCCGACTCAGGGATCAATCCTGTGTCTCCTGCATCATAGGTGGATTCTTTACCTCTGAGTCATTATGAATTTTGGAGCAAAATAATTCATCCCATAACAGACAGTCATCTTATAAATTCTCAATCTGTATAAGCAATAAAGTTCTAGGTCAAGTGCTTCTAATTTGAAACACCAGAAAACAAAGTCACAGTCCCTTAACCTATTCCTAGACTTGAGCCAGTTTATAGAACCAGACTGTCTTGAATGAAGCAGAGACTGGGTCACTTTGAGAATGATTCATGCTACATTGCCAAGAGTGTGTACTGTTAATACTTATCCCAGCTTTCTCCATAAAGATCTGTAGCATTTTATTAGAAGGACTGTACATTGCGGATAAGAAAATCATCAGAAATTTCATGGGTTACTGAAGACTGGCTCTGAGTTCACACTAACTCAGGGAGACCCAAAACATCCCTGGGGTCCACTAGGACTTAAAATCAGGTGATCAACAGAATTTTAGTTCAGGTTCATCTCACAGTGTTTCCACCCATCATCCTGCAGTTATTTTCCCTGTTCCAGAATGTATACTTGAAATAGAAATATTTAGAAACTGGCAGAATACCCCATTAGATCCTTGGCTTGTGGAATGAGAGCTAATTTGAGAGGAAAGGGTGAAGTGGAAGCCACTAGAGCTGTCTATACCTATGAAAATAATAAACCATAGCAATGCCACCTTTCTGGAGGGATCTCAGAGATTAATACACACCATCAAGGACTTGAAATATGCAGGAATGTTGACTCCCACCATTCACCATTCAACTCCCACCATTCACTATTCTGGCTTACACAGAAAACATATGACTTAGAGAGTAACAGTGGATTGTTGTAAGCTTAACCAGGTGGTGACTCCAGTTGCAGCTGGTGTTTCAGTTAGAGTCTCATTGCCTGAGCAAACTAACACTGCTTGTGGTACATAATGTGTAGCTGCTGATGCTTTTTCCCTTTAGTGCCTGTTGGGAAAACCAAAGCTATTTGCTCTTAGCTGGCCAGGTCAGCAGTACACCTTCACTGTTCTGCTTTATGTCATAATTTAGTCTACAGCAAGCTTTCCCTTCAGCAAGACATCGCACTGGTCCATCATCATGTTGATTGGACCTAGTGAACAAGAAGTAAACTTACTGGCAAGGCATTTGCATGTCAGAGGGTGAGAAATAAATCTGACAGAATCTCAGGCGCATTCCACCTCAGTGATATTTCCAAGGGTCCAGTAGAATATGTCAAGATATACCTTCTAAAGTAAAAGATATGTGGTTGCATCTGAGTCCTCTGCAATGAAGAAAGAGAGAGAGAGAGAGAGAGAGAGAGACATATTCCTAGTGGATCTCTTTACTTTCATTGGCGGTGGTGTAGTCACTAAGTTGTGTTCGACTGTTTGCAACCCCACGTGCTGTAGCCCACCAGGCTCCTCTGTGCATGGGATTTCCCAGGCAAGAATACAGGATTTCCCAGGCAAGAATACTTAAGGAAATGGGTTGGCGTTTCCTTCTCCAGGGCATCTTCCTGTCCCAGGGATTGAACCTGGGTCTCCTGCATTGCAGGCGGATTTCTTACTGACGGAGCCACAAGGGAAGCTGTCTTTGCATTTTAGAGGCAACACATTCCTCATTTGAATGTTATTCTGGTTCATTTACTCAGTGATCTGAAAAGCCAATAGCTTTGAGTGGGTCTCAGAGCAACAGAAGTTTCTGCAGCAGGTTCAAGCTGCTGTTCTCGGTGCCCTGTCCCTTGGGCGTTATGACCTAGCAGATCCAGTGGTGTCTGAAGTACCAGCGGTAGATATAGCTATTCTTTGGAAACTTCTACTGTAGAGCACCATGATCTTCTTTTCGTTTGATTTAATTTTAGAACCAGAACCTGAAGAGCCTGGAGAATTTTTAGTAGATGGAAAACTTGAAGTGGTCGAAGAAGAGGCTAAGAAGGAAGAGGAAGAAGATTTAGAAATAAGTTCAGAACAGTCAACAATACCAGCCAATTTGGAACGACTCTGGTCCTTTTCCTGTGACCTAACCAAAGGCCTTAATGTGAGCAGCCTTGCCTGGAATAAAGCAAATCCAGTAAGTTATCAAATGTTTTAATAATTCTGTCTCTAGCATTTAAGGGCACTTACCAAGTATAACAGTAATGATTTTCTTTTCTCATCTGTTAGGCAAGAGATTTAAATTGACGTAACCTCTAGTTTTCAAATTCCTCTGAAAACAAGTTTATATTTTAAAAAGGGGGAAATGCAACAGCTAGAAAACAATGTTTTTTCTTCTTTAATATGAAAATGTCACCATTTTTATTTTAAGAGATGTACTTGGAACATGGCTGAATCTCTTTCAGATGCTGAGAAGTGAACAAGAAAATAATATATATTTATTTAGTTTAACATGTTAACCAAATTCATGCACCCAAATTTGCATTCTCTTTAAAGAAACCATATTTGGAAGTATGTATTTAATCCATGAGGTTGAAAAAGAGTCAGACATGACTTAGTGACTAAATAACAACAATAACAGCTTAATCCAGTGACCCTGTAAAAGTGCAAAATAATTTTGAGATTCTTTAAGAAACTAATACTACAGTGGATACTTAAATAGCACCTACTATGTACCAGGCACTATTGTAAATGTTTTACTTGTATTATCACAAATCTATGAATAAGGTACTATTTTCCTCTTTATGTTGCACTGAAGCACAGAAAGGATAACTTGCCCGAAGTTATATAACCAGTAAGTGAAACAGAATTCAAACCGAGACATCTAGCTCCAGAGTTTTTGGCATTTACTGAAAGTGAAGTGAAAATCGCTCAGTTTTGTCTAACTCTTTGTGACCCTATGAACTATACAGTCCATGGAATTCTGTAGGCCAGAATACTGGAGTGGGTAGCCTTTCCCTTCTCCAGGGGATCTTCCCAACCTAGGGACCGAACCCAGGTCTCCCGCATTGTGGGCAGATTCTTTACCAACTGAGCCACAGTGAAGCCCAAAAATACTGGAGTGGATGGCCTATCCCTTCTCCAGGGGATCTTCCAGACCCAGGAATCAAACCAGGGTCTTCTGCATTGCAGGCGGATTCTTTACCAACTGAGCTATTAGGGATGCCCTTTAGTACTGCTCTGTTAAAAATCATCTTGAGGAAAATTAGATGATTCATCAAGCTGGGGAACGGTATGTTTTCTTGTAAAAAAAAAAAAAAAAAAAAAGATTGATTATGGAGTAATGAGAGTTATTTTTTCCAGAGATTTATAAACTGTTTCTGAAGACATGATTCTCAACTAGTGCTTCCGAAATAACTTTTTTTTTTTTTGGTCCTTTTTGAAAAATATTTATTTATTCTGGCCTCATTGGGTGCTAGTTGCAGCATCTTTTTCTTGGTTGTGGTTGTTTGGCTCAGGCTGTGTTTCCCGCAATGTGTGGAATTCCAGTTCTCAACTAGAGATTGAACCTATATACTCTGCATTGGGAAGTGGATCCCCAACCACTGGACTACCAGGGAGGTCATCAGAACTAATTTGTATGCTTAATGTCATCAGAACTAATTTGTTTAAACTGTATTGTTTTATGCATGTTTTAAGAATTAGCCATGTTTTATCACTATACCTTATAAGGTACTGTGTGCAAACATGATAGTTGTTATGGATATTAAAAACCTATAATCAACCTGAAACTAACAAAACATTGTAAATCAACTCTATTGCAATAAAAAATTTTTAATGAAAAATAAAACTATAATCATTTTTGTCGAAACCTCAGATATGCAGATGACACCACCCTTATGGCAGAAAGTGAAGAGGAACTAAAAAGCCTCTTGATGAAAGTGATAGAGAAAAGTAGAAAAGTTGGCTTAAAGCTCAACATTCAGAAAACGAAGATCATGGCATCTGGTCTCATCACTTCATGGGAAATAGATGGGGAAACAGTGGAAATAGTGGCAAACTTTATTTTTGGGGGCTCCAAAATCACTGCAGAGGGTGATTGTAGCCATGAAATTAAAAGACACTCCTTGGAAGGAAAGTTATGACTAAGCTAGACAGCATATTGAAAAGCAGAGACATTACTTTGTCAACAAAGGTTTGTCCAGTCAAGGCTATGGTTTTTCCAGTGGTCATGTATGGATGTGAGAGTTGGACTGTGAAGAAAGCTGAGCGCCGAAGAATTTATGCTTTTGAACTGTGGTGTTGGAGAAGACTCTTGAGAGTCCCTTGGACTGCAAGGAGATCCAGCCAGTCCATCCTAAAGGAGATCAGTCCTGGACACCCAATCCTTCATTGGAAGGACTGATGCTGAAGCTGAAACTCCAATACTTTGGCCACCTCATGTGAAGAGTTGACTCACTGGAAAAGACCCTGATGCTGGGAGGGATTGGGCCAGGAGGAGAAGGGGACGACAGAGGATGAGATGGCTGGATAGCATCATCAACTCGATGGACATGAGTCTGGGTAACTCCGGGAGTTGGTGATGGACAAGGAGGCCTGGTGTGCTGCAGTCCATGGGGTCGCAGTCAGACATGACTGAGCAACTGAACTGGACTGAAATAACACATTACTTAAATTATGTGTATTATTTTGAATAAAATAAAATACTTTTAGTGTGGATTTGTCTTTATAAAACTATATTAGGGAACATCTTATAGATAAGTGAAATTTAATAAATTAATAATAACTGGGTAATAAGACAGATGAATCATTTTAAGAAACTGAATATACTCACAGCTAAAAATTAATATATTGTTATTTAGAATAAAGTTAATTTTGAATGAAGCTAAAAATATGACAGATGGCATCCATCATATTTATTAATTAATTCTGTAAATATTTGTTGAGTATTAACTCTGTGCAGAAACTCTGTTAAAGCACTGGAGATACAGTAGTAATTTAGTCACATGTAGGAGAAGGCGATGGCACCCCACTCCAGTACTCTTGCCTGGAAAACCCCATGGACAGAGGAGCCTGGTAGGCTGTAGTGCATGGAATCGCTAAGAGTCTGACACGACTGAGCGACTTCACTTTCACTTTTCACTTTCATGCATTGGAGAAGGAAATGGCAACCCACTCCAGTGTTCTTGCTTGGAGAATCTCGTGTATGGGGTCACACAGAGTCGGACATGACTGAAGTGACTTAGCAGCAGTAGCAGTAGGCCCTAGTCATACACTAGTTTCCTAAGTGCTTTAATAAGGAAAAATAATACCATGGGAACACATAAGAGAGGGTTGNAGTGTTCTTGCTTGGAGAATCTCGTGTATGGGGTCACACAGAGTCGGACATGACTGAAGTGACTTAGCAGCAGTAGCAGTAGGCCCTAGTCATACACTAGTTTCCTAAGTGCTTTAATAAGGAAAAATAATACCATGGGAACACATAAGAGAGGGTTGTGAATGCTTCTTAGAAGAATTGACATCTATGGTGAGTCTGAAAGAGATAAATAAGACTTTGTCAATGTCAAGGGTAGTGATGAAAAGTATTGTAAGACAGAGAGAACTGTGGAGACATGATGTTGATTGGGAGGTAGGATGGTGGCAGGACTGTCTTTGTATTCTTTCTGATTACAAAGAAAAGTTTGGGTTTGTTTGATAATAAAACTTTTGTGCATATGTACTTATACAGTTGACCTTGAACAAAAGGGGACTTGGGGTGCCAACCTTTTATGCCATTAAAAATCTAAGTGTAACTTTTGACTACCCCAGAACTTAACTATTAATATCCTACTGTCGACTGAAAGAATTATCAAACATAAACGGTCACTGAATGCATGTTTTAGGAGAAGGCAATGGCATCCCGCTCCAGTACTCTTGCCTGGAAACTCTCATGGATGGAGGAGCCTGGTAGGCTGCAGTCCGTGGGGTCGCTNTTCTTATAAATAACCCTCATCTGTTAGGAAGTTGGATTTATATAGCCTAAAAGAAAGGAAGAAGCAATTTTAAACATGTGGAAGGATTGACAGGATTCATCAACAAGTTGTCTTCTTTTCCATGTAGGTTGTTAGAAACAAGAAAGGATTTGAATTGGACATACAAACAAAACAATAAAACTCTTGGCAGAGTTGTAGAAAAGAGTAACTTAGAAAGTTTTAGAGCCTTTTCTATCCCTATTTAGAAATGGTTAGATAATACAAGCATTAGAAACAGATACTGGGAGATAGGAATATATGCAGGATAATTTATTTGGTGGCAATTATTTGTATTTTTAAGAATGTAGACCTGTGATGGAAAATCTTGTTGGAAGATTACCCAAAATAACAATTACTGTAGAGCTACATGCTGTATTTTGCAAAATTACTGAGCTCTGAGGATTCATCAAAATAAAGGAAATGAACCGATTGAGGTTTTGTTCTCATGTATATAGGAAGTTAGGAGTAACTGAATGCAGGTTAACTCTCTTCATATCCCCACTGCCATCAGCCTAGTCTTTAGTCCCTATCACACCCTCCTGTACTGTGGTCTGTAAAACCAAGTTTAAATTGTAATATAATATCTATTTTTTATTCAGTGGCCAGAACGTACTTATCAGAGTCCATATGGAGTTACTGCTGTGGATTTTTCAATCGGCTCACCTAACCTTTTAGCAGTTGGCTATCACAATGGCACTATTGCAATTTATAATGTACAGAACAACAGTAACCTTCCAGTTCTGGATAGTAGGTGAGAAAATCCAAGAATTAAATAAATATATAACATGTACTTTTTTTCGGGAGAAGAAAATAATTAATGTCATTTAGTTTTGAGTGAATGTTTATACTGTTATTGAGAGTAATACCATTATCTTTCAAACATTTGGTAATTCCTCATAACATCTCTCCAGGTGGAATGCTCAGCTTTAACATCTCTTTATCATCTTTTCTGCCTGCTCACCAACAAACTTCTTTTGGTGTATGCTGCTGCTTTTTAAAAAGCTAAGTTTTTTCCCAGCTTTATTGAGGTATAATTGACAAAAATTGAGTTTATTTAGGTTGTACAACATGATTAAGTGTACAATGTGATGATTTAATATATGTATACATTGTGAAATGATTACTGCAATCAAATTAATTAATGCATCCATAATCTCACATACCTGGAGAAGGAAATGGCAATCCACTCCATTAGTCTTGCCTCGAAAATCCCAGGGACAGAGGAGCCTGGTGGGCCACAGTCTATTTCATCACGAAGTGTCAGACATGACTTAGTGACTAAACAACAACAACCACCTCACAGAGTTACCATTTTTGTGTGTGTGGTAAGAACACTTAAGATCTACTCTTTTAGCAAATTTCATGTATGCAACATAGTATTATTAACTATAATCACCATGATGTGCATTATATTTCAAGAACGTTCATTTTATAAATGAAAGAAACAATTAATGTGACATATGGAGAAAATAAAAAAAGTTTAAGGTGAAAGAGATCGAAAGAAACCTCAAGTTTTTATAATAAAACTGATACTAGTGGAGCAAAAATGAGGTCATATATTCATATTAGTGTTTGAATAAACTTCAGAAGAACTGGAAATAGGCTTTAAAGCAGGTGTTTTTTAGCTTAATTTTGAAATTATTTGCATAGTTTTGTAAGTGTGAGCCTTGTGTTTATTTCCAGCAGAAGATTTGTAACTTTTACCAAATAATCAAATATATCTAGATTTTAAAGTATTCAGCCCTATTGCTTTGGAGGATTCACATAAAAAATCAAGAGAGTCAGTACTAGGAACAAAGCAACCCATTAATCAGACAGGAAAGTAGTAATCTGAGAAGTTAATTTAATTTTTCAGAAAAATTTTAAATCTCATCCTTAGAGAGAATCAAGCTAGTGGACAATGCTGAAATATAAGAAGGGTGAAGTAACTATTTACTTGAATAGGACTTAAATGACTTACTTATTTAAACTATGAGAAATACCCTTGTAAAAATGGAGATACTTATATTCAATGTACGGAGAAGGCAATGGCACCCCACTCCAGTACTCTTGCCTGGAAAATCCCATGGACGGTGGAGCCTGGAAGGCTGCAGTCCATGGTGTCGCTGAGGGTCGGACACGACTGAGCGACTTCACTTTCACTTTTCACTTTCATGCATTGGAGAAGGCAATGGCACCCCACTCCAGTGTTCTTGCCTGGAGAATCCCAGGGACGGGGAAGCCTGGTGGGCTGCTGTCTATGGGGTCGCACAGAGTCGGACACGACTGAAGTGACTTAGCAGCATATTCAATGTAATGTGCTTCCCTGGTGACTCAGAGGTTAAAGCGTCTGCCCGCAATGTGGGAGACCTGGGTTCGATCCCTGGGTTGGAAAGACTCCCCTGGAGAAGGAAATGGCAATCCACTCCAGTACTCTTGCCTGGAGAATCCCATGGACAGAGAAATCTAGTGGGCTACAGTCCACAGGGTCACAAAGAGTAGGACACAACTGAGTGACTTCACTTTCACTTTGTATTCAATGTATCTAAATACACTAAATTTACACAACTAGGAAAAAGTAAGTGAATAGAGTAAACGGAGTAGATTCTTAAAAGAAAGAAATATTTGCTTTTCTATTCCTATTATGATAGCAATAAAATTTTCATTTTGTAAGACATGAGAAAAACATCAGTGAATATTAGAAAAGTGGTTTTTCCCCCCTGATTTTCAAAATATTTAAAGTTGAAGTCCAGTTCAGAATAATAAAAGCATCGTTCTGTAAGTCATGATGCTTTAGGGAGTTGTCCTTTTCACTTAGTATTACAAGTCTTTTTTAAAATTATGATTTTCTACTTAGTGATTTTCCTTGTTTTAGTGAATCACCTCAAAAACACTTGGGACCTGTATGGCAACTGCAGTGGATAGAACAAGATCGAGGGACAACAGGTGAAGACAAACGAGAAATACTAGTTTCTATATCAGCGGACGGAAGAATCTCTAAATGGGTTATACGGAAAGGACTGGACTGTCATGGTAAAAATAAATAAATACACTCACACTCTCTCTCTCTCACACACACACACATATACCCCCCACCCTCCCACACACAAATTATCTTTCTCTTGTTATGTGATGAATTAAAAATTCCTAGTGAACAATGTATTAAAGGTGATAAATTTAGGTTTGACTAAATAAGAGAAAAACTAGGCTTGATCATTTTGCCTAATGACATGCAAAGAATGGCAGAACTCATATTGTTTGCAGAAGAGACATATTATATCTACAATACTTTTTCATGTGGTAGATAAGGTATCTATTTTTTCTTTAAAGATTTGATGCGCTTGAGGCGAATGACTGCTAGCACCAGCAAAAAAGGAGGGGAAAAGGAAAAGAAAGGTGAAGCTTTGATATCTCGACAGGCTCCTGGAATGTGTTTTGCTTTTCATCCCAAGGTAAATTATTTCAATACACCTTCTAATCATTGAAGTGTATTAAGATATAAGGGTGGGATTTCCCTGGCAGTCCAGTGGTTGAGATTTCAGTGTCCAAGGCAGGAGGTGCAGATTCAGTCCCTGGTTAGGGAGCTAAGATCACACGTGTCTCATGGCCAAAAACAAAGGCAAAAGGTTAGCATGTTAGTAAATACTGTGCCTCGTAAGCAGAAAACTAACAAACTTAGGTGAAGGTGAAATGGCGCTTTCCAGTTGACTGTCCTTCATCTGCATTTTCGAGGAAAGGTCTGTATTTCTGAGCAACAATAGGATTATCTACTCAATTGCTCATTTAACTTGAATGCCCCACCTTGCCCCTCTTGGGTGCTCTCCTGCTCTATCATAGTGACAGAAACCAAATCCACTATATAGTCTTCCATATCTCACTGTGAGTGGTGACTCTCATGATTCTGGGGATTTGGAAGACCACTTCAGATTATGCCTATCAAGACCAAAATGAAATCAGAGCACTGTTAGTAAAGTTCTGCTTTTCTAATTCTTTTTACCTGGAGGCTCTTTGGAATCAGAAAATTCAGCCACTGTGACTCTTACAAGAAAACATTTCCTATATATTTTCTATTATATGTAATATGATCATCTCTTTAATGATACCATTATTCACCTACTTATACAAACCAAAACTTTAGTTCTTACTCTATTCTACTCTATCACCCAAATGGTATTTAGATTTTATCATCCTACTTCTTTCAGTCCAAGCCTACTATTCATATAGTTCAGGCTTTTATTATTTTTCACTTTTATCACTGTGTATATGGTCACTCAGTTGTGTTGAACTCTTTATGACCGTATGAACCATAGCCCACCAGGCTCCTCTGTCCTTGGGACTCTCCAAGCAAGAACACTGGGGTGGGTAGCCAATCTGGTCTCCAGAGGATCTTTCCTGACCAAGGATTGAAACCCTGGTCTCCTGTATTGCAAGCAGATTCTTTACCTCTGAGTCACCAGGAAAGCCCTTTTATCACTGCAGTCATATTCTCACTGCATTCATTCTCAAACCTATAATCTGCTTGTCACCTTGACTCTAGAAGAGTGATTCTCAATGTGGGCAGGGAGGGGAGTACTTTACATCGGGACATTTCACAATGTCTTCTTCAGATATTTTGGTTGTTACAGCTGTGGGAGGTAGGATGTAGGGAGGAGAGTTATATCTAGCGAGCAGAGTCCAGGGATGCTGCTGAACACTACAATGCACAAGACAACCACCATCCTCTCCCCACCCAAACAAAGAATTAGCTGGCTCAAAACATCAATACTGCTCCTTTGATTTCTTCTTTGACTGATAAAGCGTGTTATTTAGTTTCCAAATACTCACAGTTTTTCTAAGGACCTTTCTGTTGGTTTCTAATTCAATTCCATCATGATCAGAGAGCAAACTTTTTATAAATTGAATCCTTTTGAATTTATTGAGATTTGTTTTAGAGCCTAGAATGTGATGTTTACTTGTAAATATTCTCTGTGCATTTGAGAAAAGTGTATATTCTGCTACTGTTGGGTGAAATGTTCTATGAATATCAGTCAGGTTATGTTGGTTGATGATATTGTTCAAGTTCACTATATCCTTCCTAATTTTCTGCCTGTTTCTTCTGTGATTTATTGACAGAAAGGTATTGAAGTGTCTGACCATAATTGTGAATTGTCTTTTCTTGCTTTGAAATTCTATCAATTTTTTCTTTATGTATCTTGAAGCTTTAAGTACATAAGTGTTTAGAATTGTTCTCTTGATTAATCGATTCCTTTTTATACAATGACCTTATTTATAGCTGGTAACATTCTTTACTCTGAAATCTACTTAGTCTGACATTAATATAGCCACTACACCTTTCTTTTAACTAATATTAGCACAGTTTATCATTTTACATTGTTTTACATTTAACCCCTTTATGTTTTTATATTTAAAGTATGTTTCTTATAGGAGAATGTTGTTGAATTTTGCCTTTTTATCAGTCCTAGAATCTCTGACTTTTGTGATATTACACAGTTTACCTTTAGTTTGATTGTTGATTTAGTTTGGTTTGAGTCTGTCATCATTTTTGACTAATTTATGTTTGGGAAGAGGTGTGAAACATATTTGACCCCTTTGTCTGGAGGTAGGGCTCTGAAGGGCTATCTCAGCTCCAAAGCTTATTATAGGTTGGACTGAGCACTCTGTTGCAGATACATCATAGTTTAACTTAAATCTCTACCTGTTCCTGTTTCTCTCAAAGAGGTTGTTTCTGAGAGAACTTCCCAATAAACCTCTTGCATGGAAATCTCAGTCTCAGGTTTATATATTGAGGAACCCCGCTTTAGACAGCAACCTTGAGGAGCTCTAGAGAAAGACGTTTATCTATGTGCTATGTTGTTTCAGTCATGTCCAACTCTTTGTGATGCCATGAACTGTAGCCCACCAGGCTCCTCTGTCCATGGGATTCTCCAGGCAAGAATACTGGAGTGGTTTGCCATGCCATCCTCCAGGGGATTATCCCAACCCAGGGACTGAACCCACATCTCTTGTGTCGCCTGCATTGGCAGGCAGGTTCTTTACCATTGAGCCACCAGGGAAGCCCAGAGAAAGATGACCTACTTATAAATACTACTGAGATAATCATTGTTCATATATAAAAAAGGAATTAGATCCCTACCCCTTTATATGCAAAAACTTTTAGAAGAAAATATGGGAGAATATCTCTATGACTTCAAAGTAGGAACAGTTTCTTAAAGCACAAAATATTAATTATATAAAATATATAATACCAGCTACATTGAAATGAGAACTTTTATTTACTAAATAACACTAAGAGTTTGTAATAAAAAAAAATAAGCTGTATGCTGGGAGAAGACTTTTGAAACCTAATAATAGGCAAAGCATATTTAATAGAATATATTAGGAACTTATTCAAATAAATATGAAAAAGAAAGATTATTATAAAATGGTCAAGAAATAGGAACAGAAGAGGAGATTCCATTCGCCAATAAACATAAAAATGTGCTCAACTTTGTTAATATCCACATAAATGAAACTTAAAACCATTCAGTGTAAGTTAATACCTAATAGGATGGCAAAATCTAAGATTTCTGATGTAACCAAATTGTTGAAGAGAATGTGTCAAAAGGAACTTTTATATACTGCTGAATGTAAATTGGTAATACTACTTTGGGGGAAAAATGGACTTTATCTTGTAATTTAAACTACATAGACCCCCATGCTCTAGTAATTGCATTCTTAAGTACTGATATATGCTAGAGCAATGTGTCTCAGATTTCAGGGTTATTATAACTTACTTGGGAATCTTATTAAAATGATTCTGGTTCAGCAGGTCTGGGGCAAGGCCTGACATTCTGCAGTTCTACAATACTACCAGGTGGTGCTGACTTGACATAGCTCCACATAGAGCCCTGACTAAGACTTTCTGACTATAACTTCAGTATAGAAAACACATTTTAAATCCCTTTTTGGTACATACATCTGAGATGTCTGAGACTCTGTCTAGTTTAATCTCTCATTCTCAGCAAGAATCATGTTCTTGTTAAGTCATCTGTCTTCTCTTTAACTAATTCTAGTGAAATAATACTGTTTCCCTGGACTGTTAGTTCTCTTGTCAGGTAGCTCTAAATGTTAGAAAGTTTCTTCCTCATTTTAAGTGGATGTTTGTCCATGTAATTTCTAGATAGAATACTAAGTTCTACACTCCATTTTAGCAAAGAAAAGAATCTGTATTTTCTTTGCACAGCCATCCTTCAGGGAGTTTATTATAAAATCATGATCTAAAGAAAAAGACAACAGTCAGTTGTCTACAAGATAGTATTTCTAGTTATGGTTCTTGAACATATTTTAAGAAATATTGAATTCTGTCTTCTGTTTAGCACATTTACTAATACATCACAAAGTAATGCATTCTGATTTTTTGTTTTTAGGACACAAATATCTATTTGGCTGGTACTGAAGAAGGTCATATTCACAAGTGTTCCTGTTCATATAATGAACAATATCTAGATACCTACAGAGGACATAAGGTTAGTTTTAATTACAGTAGGCATGGAAAATTTTATCTTGTTATATTTTTGAAAAAAAGTATCATTAGACACAGTATTATTGTGCAATAATTTATAACTTCAGATTTTAAAATACAAGCTTGAATTTGTATATAAAACACCCATAATATGTGGGGCTTTTAATTTGGCTTCTAGATATCCTTGATTTCTTTTCGTAAGTTATTAGGTCACAATTTTTGCTTCTAAAAGACTGCTGATTTAACATGCTGATCTCAAAGTAAAAACTGACTCTGGCATATACGCATTCCCTACATTTTAAAATGCTAGTTCCTACCATGTTTTCTTCATTTTCTCCTTTATTTTTGTTTATTTTTCATAATATTCCTAAAATATGTTTAAATACTACAGTATATATTTAGTAAGTACTGTAGCAACTATATTTGTATGCTTCTGTATGCCATAATTTAGGGAAGAGATTCAACTTTGACCTAGTATTCTTAACTAAGATAATACTTACACAATAATGCATGGTGTATAAAGCTTTTCGAAATCTGAGCATTTTAAGTTTGTTGGTCAAATTTAAAGTATAAGACATTAAATACTACTTACTATGTATTTTAATTTCTTTTTCTAATCCTAGGGACCAGTGTATAAAATAGCATGGAACCCATTTTGCCATGATGTTTTCTTAAGCTGTTCTGCAGATTGGGGTGTTATTATATGGCAACATGAGAATCTCAAACCATTTTTGACTTTTTATCCAACTACTTATGTTGTTTATGATATTGCCTGGTCTCCAAAATCATCCTACATATTTGCAGCTGCAAATGAGAGCAGAGTGGAGATTTGGGACCTTCACATCAGCACGTAAGTATTAACATTTTTCTTGAAGACAATTGTAGATAATAAAAGTAGAAGATAATTGCAGTTCCATCTAAATGATGCCTGATGGTTTTGACATTGGTTAGAGAGAACTGTTGGAGAAGGCAATGGCACCCCACTCCAATACTCTTGCCTGGAAAATCCCATGGACAGAGGAGCCTGGTAGGCTGCAGTCCATGGGGTTGCTGAGTCAGACATGACAGCGACTTCACTTTCACTTTTCACTTCCATGCATTGGAGAAGGAAATGGCAACCCACTCCAGTGTTCTTGCCTGGAGAATCCCAGGGATGGCGGAGCCTTGTAGGCTGCCGTTTATGGGGTCACACAGAGTCGGACACGACTGACGTGACTTAGCAGCAGCAGAGAGAACTGTAGTTACTTTAAAACAAGTAGTAATTCATACTATGAGAGTCCTTTATGAATAAAATGATGTGCCAGGATAATATATTAATTACCTACATTGTATGTATTAATAGTTTAAAAATATTTGAAAGAAAATGGGTTACTCTAGCTCCTCAATTTTAGAAAAAATTATTTATTTATTTGGCTGCATCAGATGTTAGTTGTAGCATGTAAGATTTTTTAGTTGTGACATGCAAACTTAGTTGCAATATGTGGAATCTAGTTCCCTGACCAAGGATTGAACTGAGGTCCCCGGCATTGGGAGCATGGAGTCTTAGCCACTGAAACACCATGGTAGTCCCTCATCAAATTTTTATAGACTGATATAGGATATCATAACTACTTGAATTCTTTGTTATTGTCTGGTTTATGGAAGAATGCAGAGAGGCACTTTTCTAATTGTTCTTAACTGAAGACTTTTTATTAGTAAGATAAAGAAAGGGAGCAAAATAAGTATTTTTTATGATATTTACTTATTCTCTTACCTCATTTTAAAACATATTTGAAGAAGCATGCAGTTTAATTAAATTTTTTTTCTTTAAGTGTCACATCAAAATTATTAGAGGGCCATAGACCAGACCATCCTTTTTAATATGAAAGTTTATAAAGTGCTGGAATTGTGTTTAATAATTCTACTTCTTCAATCATTATTTCAGTATTAGAAAATATGTAGACCTTTAGGCAAGTTATTAAGGAGGAGAAGCATGGAAATACATTCTTGTTTGAAATAAATGATATAAAATTCAATGAGTTTATTAGTAATTGCAAATTTTTTCCTAGAGATTAATAGTTTAGTAACTTTAAAATTTTATCACCACTCATTCTATAAAACAATTTGAACCAAAAACTCAAGGAGTACAACACAAAGCAATATATTTTTGTGTATGAGATGACTAACGTAGAAAGTGGTTACTTAAAGGAATTTTTTTTCCTAGTAAAATTGTAGTTCCCAGCAAAATTTCTTTAGAAGAAGTATGCAAAGTTACTGCTTCTTTTATAAGAATGTCAATGGATTGCTTTGGATAAGTAAGAGTAGTGAAAGTTCTTGTTTAGAGAACCTTGAAACAAGGCTCTAAATCTTGTTCAGATTCACTTATGGTCTAGGGATTCATATGGATCAAAACATCCTTCCTTTAAAAGACATTTATTATTTAAGTTGTACTAGGGATCCTCAGAGAAACTGATCCCATAAAATAGAAATGGTAGGAGGAAGGGAGAGAGAGAGAGTAAGAGAGATTTAAAAATATTGGCTCATGTGATTGTGGGGCCTGGCAGTTCCCAAGTTTGCTTGACAAGGTAGCAAGCCAGAATTTCCATCAGGGGAGTCCATGTTGCCGTCTTGAGTGCAAAGGCAATATAGAGGCAGAAATTTATTTGGTTTTGAAGACCTCAGTCTTTTTTTTTAAGGCTTTCAACAAATTAGATGAGGCCAACTCACTTTGTGAAGGATAATTTGCTTTATTCAAATTCTACTGATTTAAGTTAATCATATGATACCTTCACATCAGTGGGTAGACTGGTGTTTGACTAAACAACCAGAAACCACAGCCTAGCCAAATTAATGCGTAAAATTAATCATCACAGGAGTTTAAAGTATGAGTTCACATCTTAATTGTGAATACTTTATTTAGTTGAAATTAGTTTATTGAAAGAATGAAAGCTTTGATTGAATAAAGGGTGAGTAGTTATTTTGCTTTTGGAAACACATAAAGACGCTTTTGGTTTTTGTTACATGAAATCACAAATATCTCAGGCTTTTCTTAGTCTGTATGTAAAAATAACATATTAACAATAACTAATTTACAAATTAGTTATAACTAATTTACATATTAACTAATAACTATTTACAAATACAATATTTCATTACAGTTTGGACCCTCTGATTGTCAATGTTGCTAACCCTGGAATCAAGTTCACAACTGTTCTTTTTGCTAAGCAAACAGATTGCCTTCTGGTGGGAGATAGCGATGGACAAGTTGCTGTATATGAATTAAAAAATATGCCCACTACTTTGGATTCTAACAGGGTAAGACTTGAAAGTCAAAAAATCTTATGTCATTTTATGATTGTATTCTGCTGTAGTTTTGTGTCATACAAGAGATTTACATTTCTCAAATATCTGAAGTGTGGCATAGTGGAAAGATATATATAAGTCCCAAGAATGGCATGGTGCCTAGTAGGCTTATTTTATTTGAGCCCCACAGTCTTTATCTGTTAAATGAAACTGTCATTCTTTATTTTTAAAAGTAAATAATGTTGAGCAGAATAATTATAAATATTATACGAAATAATTTAAAACTGTCACTAGTTTATGGTTGTGACTGTTCTCTGCAAATATTCAAAGACTTTTACAAGATATACTATTTTTATTTATTTATTTCTGTAAAGAAAGTAGAATTTATGGGTAAGCATGAGTAAGGAGGGGCAGCGCCAAGGCTCTCATGAGTGCAGGACCCGTTTGTCAGAGGGCGATGATTAGGGATATATCTGACCCTACAGCCATCTAGAATGAGCCACTTTTCTACCATCGTGTTTTCAAATTCACCTGCGTTAAACTTAGTAAATCCCCACTTCTTGGAGATGTGGATCGTCTGGTAGCCAGGGAACTTGAACTTGGCTCTGAGGAGGGCCTCAATCACAGGCTTATTGTTCTGCTGCTAGATGTGGATGGCCATTATAACTCTGGCCACTGCTCCCTGGGACTTTCCAAAGGCACCAGGCATACCTGTCTGGAGCCTAGACAGAACAGCATGCCAGTCATGAAGGTCCAGTAGAAAGAGTTGTCTCCAAGATCCCTTAGGGCAACCTGTACAGGCAATAGCCAAGGAGGCTGCTGTTTGCAGCAATTGCACACTTAGCCCCTACGAGGAAGAGCACAGTCAGCCTAACTGGCTACCAAAAGAAATAATATTTTTATTTTTAAATTATTTTGGAAATAATATTTTTAGATGTTATCCAGTGTTCCTAAGGTTGCCATTTGTTTCTATTGGTTTGACATTATCCTCTTCCCTAACTCTGATCTTCAGATATCAAAGCTTTGTTATAAAACTTTGATAAGTAAATCACCATCACTAGATGCCCACTATTTTTAATATTATATATATATATTTTTGCTTATTTGTTGTTTAAAAGTTTTTCTAATTGAAGTAAAGTTGATTTATAGTGTTAAATCACATCATGATTTGGTATTTTTATATATTATACTTAATTTAAAGTGTTGGGTATATTCTCTGTGCTATACATTGTATCCTTGTTTCTTATTTATTTTGTACCTAGTAATTTGTACCTCGTAATCCCCTTCCCTTATCTTGCTACTCTCTCCTCCCCTCTCCCCACTGGTAACCACTGATTTGTTCTCTGTATCTGTGAGTCTTGTTTCTATTCATTCATCTTCTTTTTTAGATTTCCCATATATGTGAAAGCATATAGTATTTGTCTTTCTTTGACTTGCTTCACTAAGCATAATACCCTCCAAATACATTCATGTTGTTGCAAATTGCAGAATTTCATTTTCTTAAAATTTCTGGGTAATATTCCATTCTGTATATATATCTGTGTATATATACATGTATGTTGCTACTGCTAAGTCGCTTCAGTCGTGTCTGACTCTGTGTGACCCCATAGACAGCAACCCACCAGGCTCCACCATCTCTGGGATTCTCCAGGCAAGAACACTGGAGTGGGTTGCCATTTCCTTCTCTAATATACATGTATATATATGTATATACATGCATATATATATATATATATATACACATACACTATATAGATGTCCATTATTTTCAAGACAGCTTTTCAGTTTTTTTCTGTTTATGTTTAGATTTCTAGTTTAAGGAATGATCTGTTAAATATTACCATGAATATATCAACATGTTAACAATATTAAAAATATACACGAATCAATAAGAAAAAAACACTAAGACTCCAATAGAAGGGTGAGTGAGGTCAGGAACAGTTCATTCACAAAATATGGCTGGTAAATATATTTTAAAATTTAACTTCATTAACAAAAAATATTTCATTAAGTTAAATGAAAAGCATTCATTTAACAGAATTCTCATATATTAAATTAACATAAATTCTTTTAATTGGACTACTTATTACTGACAGACATTTGGTAAGATAGGTCCTCTCTTATACTGACAGCTGAAATAAAAATTAGTGTAAGTTCTTTCGGAGCAATTTGGCATTCTGAACCAGAATTGTTGACTTTTGGAACTCTTATCTTACAGAAATATTCATAAAGGCAATCTAAGAAATTATAGCATGTTTTGTGATAGGATGAGACAAAAAAAGAAAAGGAAAGAAAAAAAAGGAAAAGGAACCAATCTAAATATCCAGCCAGAGGGAAATATGACTAGGCAAGTCAGAAGTACTGATTAGATTTGGGTTACATGTAAGAGGTGGAGTTTTACCACAGCCATATGGAATATAAATGTTAAACAAACAAGCAAACAGAAAGTACTTACAGACATACATACTAGCTTGCTTGGGACTGTGTACACGGTTTGATCCTCTACCCACTTCAAGTCTTTGCTCAAATGTCAATTTCTTAGTGAAGTCTTCCCTGGCCACCTTATTTAAAATTGCAGCCTCTACTCTCCCCCACACTCCCTATTCAATACTCTTCCATGACTAATTTTCTTAATAACACTTGTCTTTGTGTGTGTGTGTGCGCGTGCATGGAAAAAATTATAAACTATTTTAATATTTTCATTTTCTCACACATTCGTTGAGTATAAGATTTTTTAAGAGCATGGGGATATTTGTGCTCATAGTGAAACTTGTTTAAGATATACAGCTCAACAGCCAAAAGAAATTAAAAGGGAATTCTATTTATCTAAGTGTTTCAAAGAAACATTAAAATGAATCCAAATATATAGTTCATAGTATTCCTTTTGCTTCTTCCACCCATAGCTCTCAAATCCTAAATATAAACTCAAGGCTTGAATCCATCCTTTCTTGTCACTGTAATTCTTTCAGTGCTAAGAACCTGTCCACAAGCTCTGAACTGGGGGCAGTGGGGAAGGGGGGTTTGAATTTTTTCAAAAATTTTATTAGTATGTGTTGGTATAGTGGTTGGAGGGAAATCTGTAAGCATTAGCATGTCAATTCTTTTCATCACATATATTTTTATCTAGTACCCATCAAATGCTACAATAATTTGTCAATATAAATTATAATATTTTGAATAACGTCTTTCTTACTAATTTGAGCTGTTTGAAACTTTTATATTCAAGTATCTAGCATAGCACTAGCACATAATAGACAGTCAGCAAATGTTGAATAGATGTGTGAATGAACAAAGCTACAGACAAAAGGCATATATGTGGTTTCTAAGAAAGAAACATATGCTTAAGAAACACAATCAGGTAGTGAAGAACAAAATAATAAACTCCTATAGGAACACAGAGCAGGAAAACAGTTGACTTTTGAAAGGAGAATAGGAAGAAGAAAAAGGAAAAATAAGAATGTTTTGGGGAAGGCTTTCACACGGGAGACTGAATCTCAGCAATGTTTTATTAGAGGATCAGGATTTTTACTGTAGACAAGAGAGTAGAACTGTTATTCCAGACTGAGAAAGATTTGAACAAAAATAAAGAATTGAAGAGGTCCCTGGCATGCTGCAGTCCATGAAGTCGCAAGGAAGTTGAACAGGACTGAGCGACTGAACTGAACTGAACTTGGCATTTTAAGGACATTGTGAGTAGACTTTTTGACTGGTAAAGAGATCGCTTGAGAAAAGAGCAACAAAAGAACCAGTCAGGCCATTTAGGACCAGAAAATGTATGACTGCCAAGTTAAGAATTTGATCTTTATTATATAGATTACCAGGGCTTCTCTGATAGCTCAGTTGGTAAAGAATCCGCCTGCAATGTAGGGGACCATGGTCTGATTCTGGTTCAATTCCTGGGTCGAGAATATCTGCTGGAGGAGGGATAGACTACCCACTCCAGTATTCTTGGGCTTTTCTTGTGGCTCAGCTGATAAAGAATTCGCCTGCAATGCCAGAGACCTGGGTTTGATCCCTGGGTTGGGAAGATCCCTTGGAGAAGGGAAAGGCTACCCATTCCAGTATTCTGGCCTGGAGAATTCCATTAACTATATAGCATGGGATGATAAAGAGTTGGACAGGACTGAGCAACTTTCACTTTCGTACAGATTACTAAAAGCTATTTAAGGTTTACAATTCCAGAAGTGACAAAGGGGGAAAAAATTAAACCCCCATCTCACATTTTGTGTTATAGTGAATGGCAAATGGATTGAAGACTATGGGGGAAAATAAACAAACTCCTATAAGAAAATGTAAGATAATGTGTTAATAATTTAAAGTCCTGATAGATTTTTTAAAAAACATCACCCCAAATCTGATATTTTTCAAATTTTTTCCTTTTCTTTATTTGTAAAATAGGTATAATATTGGCACTAGAATCAAAGGTTGTTAGAAAAAATGAAAACGTTTTAGCGTTTCAGTCTGGAAGGTGAGAATGGTTTAAAAAAAAAAAAAGGAAAGGAAAGGAAATCCCTTTTAGGTACCCTGGTGTTTATAATTCAATTTTAAGTTGTTTTAATATCTGTAAGGCAGACTTGTTCCATCCACTTTCTTAAACGTTTAATAAAATCTGCTATATATATATATATATATAGAAATAAAAGAATGAGTTAATATGTACAAAGTGGTTAGAAGGGAGAAGGCAATGGCAACCCACTCCAGTACACTTGCCTGGAAAATCCCATGGACGAAGGAGCCTGGCAGGCTTCAGTCCATGGGGTCACTAAGAGTCAGACATGACTGAGCGACTTCACTTTTTTCACTTTTCCCTTCCATGCATTGGAGAAGGAAATGGCAACCCATTCCAGTGTTCTTGCCTGGAGAATCCCAGGGACGGGGGAGCCTGGTGGACTGCCGTCTCTGCGGTCGCACAGAGTTGGACACAACTGAAGCGACTTAGCAGCAGCAGTGGTTAGAACTGTTACTGGCACATAGTAAACTCTCTATAAATCTCAATTATTTTTTGTATGATTATTTTGTTAAAATTCATATTTTCTGTCCAGGATTTCATATTCCACGTTAAAAACAACTGATTGGAAGAAGAAATTTCCAAGATATATGGAAGACATTTAATATCCAGTGTATGTAAAAACTCCTACAAAACAATAAGAATGACTCAATTTTTTAAATTGGCAGCATATAAATATTAACTCAGAGTAGAGGAAACTAAATTATCAAATAAACTTGAAAAGCAGCATTCATTCTCATGAATAATGAGGAAATGTACAATTAAAATTTTGCATGATATAAGTTCATATTGATCAAGTATACCAAAATTAAAATATTAGTTAATATCAAGCATTAGCAGAGTTGTAGGGAACTAGGAATTCTTATGCATGGATCATGGGAATATGAATTAGCATGACCTCTTTGGAGAGCAATTCAATAAAACTGAAAATTCAGATATCATGTAAGCCAGTGATACCATGAGATTCTCTTGCACATGTGTACTAAGGGATATATATAAGGTGGCAGTATGAGTTTTTTTAAATGTTTCTTTCAGAGATGATAACTCAGTTCAGGTTCACTTGAAACATTCACATTACAAAATTAAAAAAAATTTTAGTTTTAGTTCACCTTAAAGTCTTAGATTATATATTTTCTTATTCTAAGTCTAGGAACGTTTAATAAATACTTTTAAGTGAGTTTTTGTAACAATTAAATTTCTTTGAATCTTTTAATTATGTTTATAAATTTAATATATTGGATTTTAAATACTTCAATTATCTTAGGGCAAGCAAATCTCAGATACTTAAGGAATTCCTATTAACTTAATAAGTTTAAAATATTGAATATGCTGAATCTTAAATTTTCCTAAATGTTCCAATGCTTTTTACAAGTTAATAATATTTCAATCTATGATTACAAGTCTAAATCAATTACCTAATTACATTATAGGTAATTTTCATTAGAATCACAAACTTATTTGTTAGATAATCAAATATGACAAATTCTTTTATATAAAATGAATGTTTAAAATACCAAGCATGTACAAATGCTTTAATGCAAAAATATTATAATTACCTGTTTAATTTGTTGCATTATTTCTATACTCAGTTTTTATTCTTCTTAGGGCAAAGATATTTTCCCAATAAAGAATGAGTGAAACATCCCAAGTAGTTTGGAGATTGTTTTCTCAACTGGCCTAGATGCATATTGATAGTAGATGTACAAGGGCATTTTCCCAACTACCTTGACTGCCAGGCTGAGCCCTATTTTAGTTGTTTTGTCAACACCCTCCACATGGAGGCGTCTCAAAGCCCATTCTCTTTAAGTCTGGTTATATATTACCTGCATATCACATGTTTTCTTGGAAGTCTGCAACTCTGAATGTGTTGCTGCATCTTGATTCATTTCAATTCATTTATTGACTGTGTCATTAATTCTAAATTACAACAGTTTTCCTATCTCGTAGAACAATAATTGTTATACATGTTTAAATGACGTCTGTTTGGATTCTATCTCCTAAGGTTTTGTTCAGTTTCTTGTTAGTGGTCTGAAAGACGTGCTAAAGAGAAAAGAACACTCATAACAGCCTTGTTTCTATATTGATAAATTGGAAACAATCTAAATGAACATCAGTGGGATATTGGATAAATAAAATATGGCATAATCACATAAATGACTACAATACAGAAGTTTGGTATATATTTCAATATGTCAATTTGACAAATTTTGAACAAATCTTAAAAAACATAGTGTTGCATGACAAAAGCAAATTGTCAGAAGGTAAATACAATATGTTGTGATTTATGTAATATTATTTAGACACACAACTCAAAATTATGTCCTTTACTTGTTATATTTATAGTTAGTAAAAGAAAAGAATATAGATTAGAAAGTGAAAGAAAATTTTCATTTTTGTGTTTTGATTTGAATCAGTTAGAGACATCTTTTATTTTGAGCAGCATACTCTGTAAGCAGAAGGCTAAGATCAGAGAGTCTGAATGTTTTCAAAAAAATGAGTGTGTGGGTGTGTGTGGCGGGTGAGCATTGTGTATGTGGCTGATTTCAATGCTGGTAAGCAAAAGTTTTCTTTTAACAAATATATTCCATACCTTAGTAAATAAATACAGTTTCCTAATATAAATAAGTTTTTCTTTTTGGCCATTGAATTTTAAAGGTTCAAAGGGTTATATTTCTGAGAGATTAAACAAAAAATCATTAATCAGATTTTATGTTAATTATAACTGACCACAAGCTTAACTGGTACACTTCCGCCTTAGCTTTTCAGTGAAGAATTGCAATCGTAATAGTAATTTAAAGTCTCAAAGTAATGTCAAACCATTATTTCCCATAAAGATATCTTACCATGTAACGTTATGACCTACAATTTCTCTGTTAATTTTAACCAAGAGTTAATCAAAATTTTGCAAGTCATATGATTTTATCATACAGGAAATATGAACACCAAATTTATGATAAAGGCTGCCTCTGGGAAATGAAAGATGAGGGAAGAATAGAATTGGAGAGGGGTACAAAGAGAACGTCATCAGTGAAGTTTTATTTATTTTACTAAAAAATATTCAAGGCAAAGATGACATTTGTTGATTTAGGGTAAATATGTAAGTTCACAAAGGCAAAGTACCAGACAGCCCATGCATCGAGTGTACTGGAACAGGGTTGTTGAGGGAAACCCATGGAGAAAGGGTCAATTTCAACTTTAGGACCACAACACCTGCTCATCTTCTCATTGCCCATTACTTTCTCTGGCCTTGCACAGAAGGAGAAAAGGCTGTGGAGGTTTTAAATGACATAATTTTCCGAAATTTTGGACCCTCCCAATGTGACCAAGGGTCAGAATATCATTGTGATAGGACATGGCGGGACATTGGCTCTAGCCCTATCCTACTGACTCAGGGCTCATGTTTATGGTGGTGCATCAGCTTGGTGCCTGGCATGAACAGGAGGTTGGGGTCCAAACCTTGCAGTTACAAGTTTATGATGTAACTGGATGTTGACAGGACTTACCACCATATTAGCATTTATTGTTGTTTGAAGCACCAGCTCCTCTCTTGATGCACTGGGGCTTTGTTGCTGGGGGCCTAAGTCTTGCATGAACAGAATTATGGCTTAAGCACTTAGCAGAAGCAAATTTCCGTGGCATGGACCAACTCCTTCTCTGGAAGCAGCCTGTAGAGAATCACTCCTAAATACTGTTTCTGCTCTTATGTTTCAGTATGCTAATGCTTGCATCTTTTCCTCCGTACTTTTGAATGTACATTTTTTTCCCCAAAATTAACAGAAAAACAAAAAGAGAAGTGAAATCTTCAAAAATACAAACACATTCACATACATACACACCTGGATGTGTATGTATGTATATATGTATATGTGTGTGTGTATATACATATAAATTAATGTTGAGAGACATTGAAGGCAGAAAAGACCATTCATTCAATAAATATTTACTGAGCATGTGTTATGTGACAGGATCTGTTTTAGCACTAAAATAAAACTGTGAACAAGCTATAGTAATGATCTACTAATCTGTCCAAGTGAGAGACTAAACTAGATTTAGGTAGGTTTGAGCCTCCCTCCCACCCCCCATCTTACCCCTCACAGAGCTCCAAGCTGAGCTCCCTGTGTAATACAGCAGATTTCCACTAGCTATCTATTTTATACATGATATTGTATATATAGTGTGATAATGAAGTGTATGAAAGTCGCTCAGTCACGTCGACTCTTTGTATAGAGTCAGCCAAAATACTGGAGTGGGTAGCCTTTCCCTTCTCCATGGGATCTTCCCAACCCGGGGATCAAACCCAGGTCTCCCTCATTGCAGGCAGATTCTTTACCAGCTGAGCCACAGTGGTATGTATATATTGTGGACTTTCCTGTGGCTCAATGGTAAAGAACTTGCCTGCCAATGCAAGACATATAAGAGACATGGATTCTATCCCTGGGTTGGGAAGATCCCCTGGAGGAGGGCATGGCAACCCACTCCAGTATTCTTGCCCGGAGAATCTCATGGACAGAGGAACCTGGAAGGCTACAGTCCATGGGATCACAAAGATTCAGACACTACTGAAGTGGCTTAGTATGCAGGTGTGCATAGCATGCATGCATTTTATATATATCATTACTACTCTCTCAGTTTGTCCCACCCTCTCCAGTCTAGCAATTGATTTGGTGTGTCAGAGCTTGAAAGGATAGGGAGGTGCTGAAGAGAGTATAGTATAAGCTAAAAGATAGGAACTGACTTACATGACATTATCTACGGTGCTTATAACTCTTTGCAGTTTATAAAACACCTTCAACTACATTAGCTCAATCATCTCTTACAACAATCTTTGGAACTGGATGTTAATATTTTCATTATGCATTTAAAGAAACTAAGATTCTGAGATATCAATGATTTCTTCAAGATCAACTTTTCTATGTGATAGAGAAAATCCTAGCCTTCTGCTTCCAATTCCCATCTTTTTACTGTGCCTTTCTTGAAAACTCACCTCCCGTCTTTGGTTTCGTTTACTCCTTTGATACAAAGATCATTATTATTAAATGAAATACCAATCCACATAGAAATTCAGACGTTTTACTCTCTCTAATGAAACACTACAGATCGACAAAGAGCTTAAGGTAGCATTAAGACTAAAAGTGATTTTACGGATGAAAAAACTGAGGATTAGGCATTAAAGCTAAACAGGAGCTGCCAAAATTGTCCCTTTACTGAATCCTTATAAAATTGTTTATCAAACTTCATTAAGAGAGCCTCTCAAAGGAAAGAGCAAATTCATACTAGGAAGTAAATGTTATTATTTAAATTTAACTTGGTTTGTTTCCTTTTATAGTCCTATTGGATGTTCTTTATATGTATATCACTAGCTTATAAATTTTAAATGGCATTTTAAACACTACTTTACCTGTTAATTTGTATTTTATTGCATTTTAATTGTGTAACTTTTTTTTCTTTTCAGGGAGATGTAATAGTGACTTTGCTTGGGCCCAAGTCAAGTCAAAGCATAATTCATCATCAATAGTAGAACAGTGTTTAATAACCAATAGTCTGGTTTGTATGAAGTAAGCTGGGATTTTGATTCTAGAAAACACTACTTGATGTATAACCTCCGTCTAAATTTAATATAAATTTAAGAACTTTTACTTCAGATACATGTGATTAGTTTTATTATTTGAGCTAACTGTAAGAGTTTCATTGTATTTTTCTTAATTTTTGAAATTTATTTCTATTCTTTTTCTTCATCATATTCCAAGGACATTATAAGTACAAATATGTACTTATAAAATATCCAAATAGGTTAGAAATTGTTATTCCTTTAGAAGCAAAGCTTGTAAAGTATTAGGATTACTTAAAACAGAATCTTTATTAAGACAAAAGGTCTGTACACTTTAAAATTTCTGCTTTCCGAGCTCTGTTTTCCAGTGTTTATAAATTATGCAGCCATTAGCATTATGAGAATATTGGATATTCATACCCAATTTTAAATAAAAACTTTATACTCTTAGATCTGAGAGGTACAGCTATAGAACTGAGATAGACTATTTGACTAGCAAAAGACATGACAGCCAATGTCAGAACTGCGTTGTTTGGCCAGCAAGCATCACACTCCTGATTCAGAGATAGGAATTAGTCTGGGACACACCAGGGCATTCTTCTATGCATCCTTCAGAATCTGTTCTGGGTTTTAAGCCCAGACTTAAGTAGGCCCAGATAAAATATAGAGAGTCCCTGATCTGTAGTTTCCATTGGGATGTTCTTTTGTGAACAGTTCTAGAGCAACCTTATAGAAATAGGAGGAGTGGGAGCATCAGCTCCTTCAAATATAGATCGCAACAGTGTGTTCTGTGCTGTTTGTTTTTAAAAGTCCTGGTGTTTGTTAACTGAGACCATAGGGCAGTATAGCCCGTTCTATAAAGCATTCTAAGTGGAGAGGAGAGCATAAGGCACTGGAAAGTGACTAAACTGTCTGAAAATTAATATACATTAAGAACAGAATGAATCAGTGCAACAGTGGGAATTACCTTTTACGAGTATTCATTCACAATCTTCATTTCTTTGGAGCCATCCTTTAAACAAAAGAAAGGCAATTTTTAGGTGGACTGAAAGCTTAGATAAGTTTATAAGGATTATAATGTTCAGGTTATTAGGATTTAAAAATTATAAATTTTCTACTGGTTTAAGTCATTAACTCTGTCATTTTTTTTTTTTTTAAGGTTTGGACTTTCCATAAAACTTTGTATAAAAATAAAAATGTGTAATTGAAAAAATATATCTCTTTCTATTTTATATTTTCGATTTTAGAAAATTTTCACATATTCTATTCTCATTGCTCATCAGGCCTAAATGAAAAGCAAAGCCATTTTATTCTTCTTGGATCCTAGGCAACTGATCCTGAACTGAATCTGTTCCATTGTATGAAATCATACAATACCTAGCCTTTTCAGATTGACTTCTTTCATGTAATAATATGAATTTAAGGTTTTTCTATGTCTGCTCATGGCTTTATAGTTCATTCCTTTTTAGGGTTGAATAATATCCAATGTCTGAATGTACCACAGTTTGTCATTCACCAACTGAAAGACATTTTGGTTGCTTTAAAAATTTGGCAGTTATGATTAAAGTTGCTATAAACATCCATGCACAGGTTTTTATGTAGATTAACTTTTCAGCTCCTTTGAGAAACTACCAAGGAGTACAATTTCTTGGTAACATGGTAAGAATATATTTAGTTTTGTAAAAAAAAACAAAGCCCTGAACTGTTTTCCAAAGTGGTTATACCATTTTTCATTCCCAGCAGCAATTTATGAGAGTTCCTATTGCTCCTTATTCTTGCCAACTTTGGTATCATCAGTTCAGTTCAGTTCAGTCGCTCAGTCATGTCCGATTCTCTCCGACCCCATGAATCACAGCACGCCAGGCCTCCCTGTTCATCACCATCTCCCGGAGTTCACTCAGACTCANTAGGTGGTCTGGTATTCCCATCTCTTTCAGAATTTTCCATAGTTTATTGTGATCCACACAGTCAAAGGCTTTAGCATAGTCAATAAAGCAGAAATAGATGTTTTTCTGGAACTCTCTTGCTTTTTCCATGATCCAGGGGATGTTGGCAATTTGATCTCTGGTTCCTCTGCCTTTTCTAAAACCAGCTTGAACATCAAGGAGTTCATAGTTCACATATTGCTGAAGCCTGGCTTGGAGAATTTTGAGCATTGGTATCATCAGTGGTCCAAATATTGGCCATTCTAGTAGATGTGTAGTGATACCTCATTATTGTTTTAATTTACATTTCCTGATGACATTTCCTGATATAATGTAGAGTTTACCATAAAATTTTAAGAATTGTTAGCCAACTCATTTTATCCTGGTTAAGGGCTTAAGGAAGGAGTGGTGACTGGGCTAACTTTAGGCTTTTGTGCTAGGTATTCATCATTTCATTTGGTCATTCTCTACTAGGCATGTGCCATGAAGAACTTACTGAGAGTTCTGAGAGTAAGTTGTTAGCTGCTCTTCCAACTTGTGTAGGGAAGGAAGATTGTATTTGCTAGTATATAGTTGTGCACCATACTTAGTATGTTCATTACGTTCATCTCTGTGGTGGTGGTAGTAATGGTGTCAGTCGTTCAGTCATGGCCAACTCTTTATGACCCCATGGACTGCAGCATGCCAGGCTTTCTTGTCCCTCACCATTTCCTAGAGCTTGCTCAAATTCATATCCATTGAGTCAGTGATGCCATCCAACCATCTCATCCTCTATCATCCCCTTCTCCTGCCTTCAATCTTTCCAGCATCCAAGTTGTTTCCAATGAGTCAGCTCTTCACATTAGGTGGCCAAAGTATTGGGAGTTTCAGCTTCAGCATTAGTTCTTCCAATGAATATTCAGAGTTGATTTACTTTAGGATTGACTAGTGTAATCTCTGGGCTGTCCAAGGGATTCTCAAGAGTCTTCTCTCACACCCTACCTCTATGTAGTTACTTACAATTATAAATGAGAGATAAAACACTAGTATTTGCTACTTTGTCCCAGTAGGAGTCTCTCAAAATGTTGCATCCTACTGTGAATAGATTGCTATCAACATACTAGTAACAATGTGCATGTTAAAGTTCTTTGCATTTTGCAAAACAACTTCAAGTCCATTGTCACATTATACCCTTACAGTGAACCTGTGAGACAGGTGGAACAAGAAGTTGTATTATTATCATAATCTTTATTTTCCAGATGATATGTGCATGCATGCTCAGTAGTGCAATCATGTCTGACTCAGACCCTGTGGACTGTAGCCTGCGAGGCTCCTCTGTTCATGGGATTTTCAGGCAAGGATACTGGAGTGGGTTGTCATTTCCTCCTCCAGGGAATCTTCCTTACCCAAGGAACAAACCCTATCTACTGTGTCTCCTGCACTGGCAGGTGGATAATTCTCTGCTGAGCCACCTAGAAAGCCCTCCAGGTGATATAATTAAAGCTTAAAGAGATGATATCATTTGCCAAAGACCATATATCTGGTAACTTGAACTTCACTTAGAGACTTGAACTTAAACCTAAAGCTTTGAACAGCTCTTACATATTTTCCACTATTGGTAGTCAATGGTTCATACCTATATGATTTTTCTGAGGTCTTATATACTAAAACATAAAAGAGTATGTATTCTTCTATAATTAACGTTTGATCTCCAAACAATAAAGCAGTTTTTCTCAGTTTTTCTCCCCTGCTATTAGACCTTGCAATATGGACCCCTTTTGCTGGGAGCACTCTCCTCGCTCCTCATTCCTCTTCAATGTGTTAGCTCTTCACTCACACTTCAGATCTCAGTTCATACGTCATATTCTCAGGAGAAACACTTTGGGGCTCCCTCCTATAGGACCTGCCACCCAGACAGACTAAATTTGCTCCAAGTATCTTGAATGTGAAGGGGAATGTGCAGAGCTAGAGAGGGAAGGGAATGAGGAAAAGAGAGAGACTTGTGGATTCATGAAGCAGCAGGGGCCAATGTCCTACTTCTGAAAAGTACTGTTCAGGAAGTAGTAAGATCTAAGAGGAACCACAGGCAACCTCAAAAAACCATTCTCCACGGGATGAATGATGTGCAGAAACAGCAAAGACGCACTGGAACTGAAAAACCAGCAACAGACGATGATTAATGACCCAGCAAGAAGCAGCACTTTGATGATAGATGGGCCTTGGCATAGAGTAAGATGCTAGAATTATGTCCTGGAAATGGAATAAAACCAACTCTAAGAGATACTAACATTAACTTTTTTTGGTGTGTTGTTTATTTCTGCCAGGTGAGTGAAATGAAGACTTAAAGTTAGAAACTGAATTATAGAAAATATATTCCTTGGATTCCTTGGAATTTCTGAACTGAGGTTCATACCTGCTGTGCTAAACATTTCTCTGGTCATTTGCATAGTGTCTGCCTCCTCCCTAGACTGTAAGCTCCTTGTGAGCAGGAACTATGTGTTTTGCTCACTACTGTATGTTCAACACCTAGAACAGCACCTCCACAGGGAAGATATTACCGCAAATATTTGCTGAGTAAATGAATTATCATATTAATGTAAGAAGTGTTGGCCATGCTTTCCCTATATTATAACATGATCTAATATCTTAAATATGATTTATTCAACATTCTAACAAAATGCCTCAATATCACAGAGGGTAAAAACATTTTACTGGTGGAAAACCTATAAAATGAGCCTTGAAAGTTGCTAAACATAGATCAAAGGTCTTTTTTTCCTACAACAAGATAAAATCCATTTTTTCCCTTAAGACAAAAGGTATAAACAAATCTATGATCCCTTTCTTTGGGTGAGCATTACTGCTGCTTTTTGTGAGATTGTATTCTTGCTGACAATTTGGAGCAGTTTTCCTTCAGAGTAAAGCACTTAGCAAGATACCTGTATGAAGGTGGTCCTCAGAAGTAGTCGTTCTCACTTCGATGATCCCAGACCACATCCCCACTTCTTGCTCTGAGAACCTCTTTGCCCTTAGCAGCTGGCTGGGTCCTTGCCAAGGCCCAACAACTCCTGCGGGAAATACAGATTGTGCTTGTGACCTCATTTGTTCCTTAATATAACATCTGGGCTTTGTGTCTTGTTTGTTCAGGATATAGTATAATGTTCAAATCCACCCTCAGATCCATAGAACATTTACTAGGCTATTAGTCTTCATTTGCTTAGGTTGGCTTACCCAGTTGGTGATAAAACTAAAAGGCTAACAATTTATATGAAACTAGTCCTGGATTAAACAGAAAGCGGAACATGCTCATTAAATTGGAACCTTTAAAAACATGGGTATGCATCTTATCAAATGAGCACTGCTTTTTTTTTTTTAATTGATGAGACACTTAGGTAGCATCGGTAATGTCTCATGAAAAATGTACTCTCTCCTTGTCTGTATGTTCTTTGGATAAGCCAGCTGTTAAAAGATATGATGCCATTATACCAGGAAGAACAAATGATCCCAGGACACTTTAGGGACCTTTCATCATAACTCAATAATAGTTTTAGTGAATTTTCTAAATTATTACATATATTCTGATGATTGCTTTAACAATTTCTAAAAGCCCAAAATAATGCAAACATAAAAAGAATAAAAATTCTCTTGTCAATACAAAATGAAGCATTATATGTTACTGTTTCTGAGATCACTAATAAAAATATTTTTAGCTGCTCATTTAATTCTCACTGATAGGGCATTTTAAAAATCACTAAAATGAATGGTAAATTTTTATCCATAAGATTATGCAGAGTTATCTAGATAAATGGTATTTCAAGGTTCTACAGATACTGTAGTGTAGCAGTTAACCAGTTTTTAAAAGGGGAGGAGAAGGAGTTTTAAATGAAGAAAATAGTATGTGAAAAGCCTAGAAAGGTAGAGAACATGAACTTTCCCAAAAATTCAGATATTTGCTATAGGTGGACCATTTACAGTTTCAGGGTATCAAAAGACCTATATGAGTACTGCCAGATCATAAAAAGTCTTGCAGGCCATGTAAAAGGAATTTTTACTTTTTATTGAGGAAAACAAGAAATCATAGAAGAATCTTCAATGTGGGTAATAATCATGTGTTCTGGCAGCAGTATAGAGAATGGATTGATGAAGGATGTGAGGCCAAGGGAGAGGCCATTGCCGTAATCTAAATGAAAGTATAGATTAGAAGTCTGACAAAATGTGGTCCACTGGAGAAGGAAATGGCAAACCAGTATTCTTGCCTTAAGAACCCCATGAAAAGTATGAAAATGCAAAAAGATAGGACACTGAAAGATGAACTCCCCAGGTCGATAAGTGCCCAATATGCTACCGGATATCAGTGAAGAAATAACTCCAGAAAGAATAAAGAAGCAGAACCAAAGCAAAAACAACACCCAGTTGTCAATATGTCTGGAGATGGTAGTAAAGTCCAATGCTGTAAAGAACAATATTGCATAGGAACCTGGAATGTTAGGTCCATGAACCAAGGCAAATTGGAAGTGGTCAGACAGGAGATGGCAAGAGTGAACGTCAACATTTTAGGGATCGGCAAACTAAAATGGACTGAAATGGATGAATTTAACTCAGATGACCATTATATCTACTACTATGGGCAAGAATCCCTTAGAAGAAATGGGGTAGCCATCATAGTCAACAAAAGAGTCTGAAATGCAGTACTTGGATGCAGTCTCAAAAACAACAGAATGATCTCTCCTCATTTCCAAGGCAAATCATTCAGTATCACAGTAATCCAAGTCTATGCACCAACCAGTAATGCTGAAGAAGCTGAAGTTGAANGCATGAGAGTGAAAAGTGAAAGAAGTCACTCAGTTGTGTCCATCCCTCAGCGACCCCACGGACTGCAGCCTACCAGGCTCCTCCGTCCATGGGATTTTCCAAGCAAGAGTACTGGAGTGGAATAATAACCTAGTTGTATTTAAATGATACAGATTTCCATGAAATTAGGAAATGTGTTTTCCTCATTGTTTGGGTCATACAATTGAATTGTGATTACCGCAGAAATAGTCTCAAAACACATTACAGAATCTCATCATCTTCTACATCATTTTTCTGGGTATTTCTCTATTGCTTCATATTTTTAACCTATTAGCAGAGATTTCTGTACAGTTGTCTCTTAATTCTAATGGCTTCTCCAGTGGTGCACATATCCCTCATTCATTACATACAGTTGCATCTGCTCCCTATTTACATGTTAGCCTTCTCAGATAGACCTATTTTATTCTTTGAAGATGCAGCTCTTGGATCTATTGATCAATTTCACTGTTGCTCTAATTCATTTATTCTGGCTATTTTTATTTTAGTCCTGCAATTTCCCTTATTTGCTCTTCTAGTTTCTCAAGTTTAGTATCCAGTTCATTTACTTCCTTTCCTCTTTAATACTAAGATGCCACAGAAAGCTTCAGCAGGAAGATCACTGATGGTGGTGGCAGGAGGATTGGAGACTGGAGCAGGAAGGCCAGGTGCAGGCTGTAACTAGTTATAAAGCAGGAAAGTCCCAACATACGTAGAGGACACTGAGTTAAAACAGGGTCATAGTCTAAAGAGATATGAAGTAAAAAAAACAAGGCTTTTTGAGTAAAACTGGGCATGGGAGGAGGAAAGAGGCACTATTCCCAGTCTGCGCAGCTAGAGATTCGGAGCTGTGCCAGTAACTGAAGTTGGGAGTTTAAGAGGAACAGTGCTTTTCTTGATGAAAGTGAAAGTGGAGAGTGAAAAAGTTGGCTTAAGCTCAACATTCAGAAAACGAAGATCANCTGGCACTGAAGCTCCAGTACTTTGGCCACTGGATTCGAAGAGCTGACTGATTAGAAAAGATCCTGATGCCAGGAAAGGTTGAAGTTGGGAGCATAAGGGAATGACAGAGGATGAGATGGTTGGATGGCATCACCGACTCCATGAACGTGAGTTAAGCAAGTGTCAGGAGATGATGAAGGACAGGGAAGCCTGGTATGCCGTGGTCCCTGGGGCCACGTAGAATCAGACACGACTGAGCAACTGAACAAAAACATGGACAAGTGATGAGAGTGCCAATAGCAGTTCAGAACTCTAGNTAAGCAAGTGTCAGGAGATGATGAAGGACAGGGAAGCCTGGTATGCCGTGGTCCCTGGGGCCACGTAGAATCAGACACGACTGAGCAACTGAACAAAAACATGGACAAGTGATGAGAGTGCCAATAGCAGTTCAGAACTCTAGAGCAAAGGACTTAAAGGGCTAGAGATAGAGGGCCAGGCAGAAGGCAGATTATGAGAGCATCAATGGTGCTTTAAGAGATCTAGACATTAATGTGACTCAGAGAGCTTCATGGTCACCTGTGCTTTTGAGACTGGTGACTCCCCCCTGGGAAGGAGGAATCTGAAGGGCATATGAATAACCAGAGGAAGCTGAATCTGAAGGCATTATACTGGTAATAACAAGGTGATGCAGGCCTGAACTGAGGGAGTGTTTGCAGAAATACTTAGGGTATAAAACTTTCAGGGTACAGTATAGAATAAATCTTTAAGAAACCAATAAATGTACAAATCCAGGGACCCTGAAGGATAAAATAACTGCTTTTTATTTTATAAAATGTATTGACTGAGAAGAAAATGATCCACATGAACTGACTGAAGTGGCTTCTATCTATTCTGTAGTTTTCCTATCCTACATTGGCCAGTGTTGAAGGGACTCATGTAGGCATTTTGTCTGAATTTGTTTTTTCTGGACCTACCAAGCTCACAGAGAAACAAGAGCAAACAACTCAGTTGTATAGATTAAAAGAAAAAAAAGGACAAACACGTTGAGTTTAGAGCCTGTAGTCACTATTCTAGGAGATAACTGAGAATATTCTGTAAATGTAAGGTGAGGATAGAAAAGAAAAAAGTACTGGAGTGAAAAAAGAAACAGTGCATGATTTCTTACCATAGTCCTGACCGTATGACTGATCAAGGGTGCTAAATTAATTAGTATTTATGGACAACACATTATTAGACGTGGTTACTCAATAGAGTGGGCATCCTAGTAGAATCAGAATTGACTTTCTATATACTGCTTTTAAGTGATACACCACTCCTTTACACCAACCTCCCTTGTGAACTCTTCATTCATTACAAATACTAAAACGAGTTGATATACTATGTGGACACAGCTGAGAAGGAGGTACTATACAAAAAATTTCCCATGACTTCCACTCCCACTGGGAAAGCCAATTCTAAAAAATACGAAGTCACAGAAAACACAAAAATTTTACTATTTGGTATCAGAGTTGCTTTTGCAGTTATACTGAATATAATCGTAACTAATACTTATGAATTGACAGCCATACAAAAACATTGCTACAAAGTCCCGTTTTGAGAAGGCAGTCTCTAGATGGCTACCTAGTCTACCAACTAGTCCCAGAGTTCTAAACATAATCCTGCTACCACTCTCAGGTGTATGCTAAATACCAGCCTGAACGAATTTACTTTTCCTAACTCTCTCTGTTGTTTATTGTATTACTATGGAGACACCCCATGTCNGTGAAAAAGTTGGCTTAAAGCTCAACATTCAGAAAACAAAGATCGTGGCATCTGGTCCATCACTTCATGGGAAATAGATGAGGAAACAGTGGAAACAGTGACAGACTTTTTATTTTGGGGGGCTCCAAAATCACTACAGATGGTGATTGAAGTCATGAAATTAAAAGATGCTTGCTCCTTGGAAGAAAATCCATGACCAACCTAGACAGCTTATTAAAAAGCAGAGACATTACTTTGCCAACAAATGTCCATCTAGTTAAAGCTTTGGTTTTTCCATTAGTCATGTATGGATGTGAGAGTTAGACTAAGAAGAAAGCTGAGCACAGAAGAATTGATGTTTTTGAACTGTGGTGTTTGAGAAGGCTCTTGAGAATCGGTTGGACTGCAAGGAGATCCAACCAGTCCATTCTAAAGGAGATCAGTCCTGGGTGTTCTTTGGAAAGACTGATGTTGAAGCTGAAACTCCAAAATTTTGGCCACCTGATGCGAAGAGCTGACTCATTGGAAAAGACNCATACAGGGTTATCATTACCATCTTTCTAAATTCCATATATAAGATGTGTATAAGAGACAGTTTGAACTGTGGTGTTTGAGAAGGCTCTTGAGAATCGGTTGGACTGCAAGGAGATCCAACCAGTCCATTCTAAAGGAGATCAGTCCTGGGTGTTCTTTGGAAAGACTGATGTTGAAGCTGAAACTCCAAAATTTTGGCCACCTGATGCGAAGAGCTGACTCATTGGAAAAGACCCTGATGCTGGGAAAGATTGAAGGTGGGAGGAGAAGGGGACCACACTGGATGAGATGGTTGGATGGCATCATCAACTCAATGGGCATGAGTTTGAGTAAATTCTGGGAGTTGGTGATGGATAGGGAGGCCAAGTATGCAGCAGTCCATGGGGTTGCAAAGAGTTAGACACGACTGTGCAACTTAACTGAGCTGAAAGGAAGTTTAGATAATGGCAGAGGGGATATACAGTAGTGGGTGGACCAGAGGGACATTTAGGAGGTAGAAGTAATGAGACTTTGTGATTTAATGGGTGTGTGTGTGTGCAGGAGAATTCAGTCAGTGAAGAGTGAGGGAGCATGAGAAGTTGTGAATGACCCATGAGAATAGTTGAGTGTATATATGTGAAGTTGCTCAGTCGTGTCCGACTCTTTGTGACCCCGTGGACTGTAGCCCGCCAGGCTCCTCTGTTCATGGGATTCTCCAGGCAAGAATACTGGAGTGGGTTGCCATTTCCTTCTCCAGGGGATCTTCCCAACCCAGGGATCGAACCCGGGTCTCCTGCATTGCAGGCAGATGCTTTATCCTCTGAGCCACCAGGGAAGCCATAGTGGTGCCATTTAAAGAAAACACCCTCTGGAAGCAGTAGGTAGGAATATTAGCCAAAGAGTAGCAGCACTAATTGTGTTAAAAAATGGTAAAAATAAGTTAGTGTTTGCTAATGAATTTATACAGTGATCTCATAATTGAATTGACTCATTGGAAAAGACTTTGATGCTGGGAGGGATTGGGGGCAGGAGGAAAAGGGGACGACTGAGGATGAGATGGCTGGATGGCATCACTGACTCGATGGACATGAATCTGAGTGAACTCCGGGAGTTGGTGATGGACAGGGAGGCCTGGCGTGCTGCGATTCATGAGGTCCCAAAGAGTCGGACATGACTGAGCAACTGAACTGAACTGAACAAAGTAGCTTTGTATGGTATGCTACATAATTTGTCAATATATAGTTAACATTACTTAATTTGATGCTTTGATGTTTTTCAATTTACAAATTAGAAAATGTAATACAGGTTAAATTACTGTCTCATCCTCTCTCAACTAAAAACTAAAGTGGCAATGATAACACTCGAGCATTCTAACACCAAGATCACTATAGTATGGTATAATAATATTTGGTAGAATTATTATGATTACCATCAGTGATCAATTTATTAAAAGTTCTCTATGTGCTAGAGACTCTTGATCAGTGCTCTTTCACACTTAATCCTGACAACTAGCCTAGTGAAGTCAGCAGAGTTATCTACATTTTATAAATGAAGAAACTGAGATTCAGAGTCATACATATTTCCTGAGGTCACACAGATATAAAATGACAGAACTGAGATAAAATTTCCCACAACTAATGCTACAGACAGTACTTACAGCTTTTCTGCCAGTCTGCTCCCCAAACCATCTATTAGGCATTGTTCTCACCACAGTTCCTCTATACGCAGTATATAGGTGAAAAGTATACTGAATTCACTGTCTAGTTGTTAATTTGAAATGTCAGGTCAAGTTAAGTGTGGACCTTCATGTAACTGATAATTTTGAACGTGTGATAATTAAAGCCAATTATTAAGGCCAAATAATTCCAATAATTACTATATCAGTGGCTTTAACTAAGAAGGATTTCTCGTTCATATTACCTGTTCGTTACAGATTATCAGGCGGCCCTGATCCATATTGTTCTGACTCAGAGATCAGGTTCCGTCATCAGGATTGTTGTTGGTCACCAAGGCAGGATGAGAGTGGTGGAACTGGGGAACCATGCAGTGATCCTTAAATGCCAGGGAGAGGTGACATGTGTCCCTTCCACTCACATTTTATTTGCTAAACTATGCCTCGTGACCACAAATAAGTTTAAAGTTCAGAGAAATATAATCCTACCATTTGCTTGGAACTAGAGACATGTCTTAGGGAAGGAAATGGCAAGCCCTCCGATATTCTTGCCTGGAGAATCCCATGGATGGAGGAGCCTGGCGGGCCGCGGTCCATGGGGTCACACAGAGTCGGACACGACTGAAGCAACTTAGCACAGAGACACATCTACTCTGTAATTCATGACTATCCCAGGTATTAATCAATTTCACAGGGAACCTTTCTAGAGCCAAATAAGTTTGTGGAACATTGAATTAAACAAAGTTAACAACGTTTCCTAACTACAAGCCTTGTTTGAGCCCTGACTATATTAGTAAGCTTTACTGATCTTCAGGAAAGGGAACATTGGGATGTGGTACTTTTTTCTCCAGAAATCATCTGAAAAGACTCGTGTCCTGAAAACAATACTTTAGGAAAGAGTACTCTAAGGTTCTTCCTTTTTAGAACTTATTACTAAAGAGGAAGTAAGTGGAAAAGAGGAGAGGAAAGAAGGAAAGGGAAGAATAAAAGAAGGGGAAAAAAGACTGCAAATTTATGGATAAACTTTGAGATTGAGAGTTATGCATAAAAGACCCCAAATTATATTTTTTAGCTAGATGTGACCCAAAATTACATGTTCTGATCTCTTGCATATGAATTGTTAATTTACTTGAGTATATATTAAGCATCAAATATCATGCTAGGTGCTTCACTTATGTCAGTTTGTACCATCTTCAAGACAAATATTATCTCCTCGCAGATGAGGAAACTAAAGCTCAGAGAAGCCATTACACGGTCAAAGCCATGCAGATAGTAACTTGAGTTACAGACTGCTGCTGCCGAGGNTTAGATTGACTAGTTTTCTGTGAGTATGGTTTCAGTGTGTCTCCCTCTGATGCCCTCTTGCAACACCTACCATCTTACTTGGGTTTCTCTTACCTTTGGTGTGAAGTATCTCTTCACGGCTGCTCCAGCAAAGCGCAGCTCCTGCTCCTTACCTTGGATGAGGGGTATCTCCTCACCGCGGCCCTTCCTGGCCTTCAACGTGGGATGGCTCCTCTAGGCTCTCCTGTGCCCGCGCAGCCACTGCTCCTTGAACGTTGGGTTGCTCCTCCTGGCCAACACCCCTGTAAAGTTTTAAAAGTGTGAAAGGATTATGAAACCAAAAAAGTGTGAGAATTGCTTTCTCATAATATGTGTGCCACTAATTTTCAGGTTCCATCAAGAGACGTTCAGGTTGTTACATCTGTCTTGACAAAGATGCAATAAACAGCCTAGTTTATATATCTTTATATACTGACTTTTTCATTTTAATAGGATAGCTTGTCAAGTTCCTTGTGGAAAAATAAGTGTATTTTTTTCAGCGTACTTCTAGCAGTTATTTTTTGTTATGTGCTTATTAGTTATTATAAATGCATCTATTCAGTTTAAATGCGTAGAGAAACAAAGAAGACATATGGGATCTAGTCTTTTTACTTACATCCTGTAGTCCCTTTTTTGGGGGAAAAAGGGTAAAATATATATATGTTTAGGGAGTATACATCCAGAGAGGTATAAAATACAATAAAACTCTCACTCTCTTCTATTTGATTCTGAAATAATAGCACAATCCTTATTCAGAATTTCTTATAATTTCTACCAGAAATAAAAATTATGGTTATATTGAATTTATGTGGTATAGTTACAGATACAGTCAGATAGCTTGCCCTATGACTATTATCTATTAACATCATCATCTATCTATATTTCTATCTATATCAGAGACTTTTAACAGTCCATTAAAACCTTCTCCTTTTCCTCTTGGGCACAGATAGATTACATTTTCTCCGTCTCTTTTGCAATTTCATGTGGTCACATGACTGAGTTCTAGCTAATTAAATGTGAATAGTAGTGATATGTGCTGTTTCCAAGACTAGTCCATCAAGTCTTTCTCCCTCCCACTCAATTCAGCAAGCAATATGACTTATTTATGTCTGATTCTACTTTCTATAGCTGTAAACTATTCTAATACAATATGTACTAAATCTATCATCCTATTTTACACAGAAAGGAATCACACATACTTATTGTTATGTTTAATATGTCTTGAAAACTATTTCAATAACATCTTAGTAGGTGTGGCATGTGTTAAACACATACCAAAAGATTACCACTTAAAAAGTTTGTATTCATGTTTTTACTAGAAATTTATGAGTGACTGTTTCTCTATATTCTCCCCAGTCCATGATGTTATTACACTTTGCATTTTTGTAGATAAAATAGAGTATAATTTTTTTGTATATGCATTATCATGACTATGATTGCCTTTTAGTATTTATTGGACATTTGTATTTCCTCTTCTGTAAATTAGTCTGTTCATATTCTTAGCCCATTTTTCTATTTCTATTTATTTATAATAGGTTTATTGACAAAATTTAAAGCTTTTAATATTAAAGATATTGACTTTTTGACGGCCACCTTAGTTAAATATCCTCCAACCTGAGCTTTGATATGCATTGATTTCACTTAGCCTTAGTCTTTTGCATATAATGTGATTGCATACAATGTCTGTCTTTTCTTTTATGTTTTCTGGATTTCCTGTTTCACTTTAGAAGACTTCCCTTACTGCGAGTGAGGTTGTGAAAAAGTCTACTAAGTTATAGTCTAATAATTTAATTTTTATCCTTTGCATTTAAATTTAATCCATCTTATATTTATTTTTGTATTGTATGAGGTGCTTGATTTTTTATTTTCTTCAAAATGAACAGAATGTTTTTTCCTGCATAATTTATGAAGTAGATCAGCCTTTTCCCATAGAAATTTCATTTCATTTTAGTCATATGTTATTCAACATTATGTTTGGGGTTAGTGTAGGCCCTTTATTTTGTTCTTTGCTCTATTTATCCTCAAATTAGCCTCATATTATTTTGATTGCAATAACTTTATAGTAAATTTTACTATCTCTTAAGAAAAGTTGTCCAACATTGTAGATTAAATTTTTTTCATGGATATTATGAGACATACATTTTTCTATATAAATTTTATAATCCAATTTCCAAAAATATTGGAATTATAGTTTGAATTGTTTTAGTTATACTAATATAGAAAACATTTATACTGTAAAATATTAAGAATTTATATCTAAAATATATTACTAAAATCATATAGTGTTTTATTTCTTTTTAGAATTTTTATTATATAGGCTCTGTCTTTTTATATTACTTTTAAATTTTATATTACCTTTGTATTTGCAATTTTTATTTGTCCCCATGAATGAGACATTTGCCCCTTCTTCATTTCTAAATGCATGTTACAATACAAAGAAAAAAATCTTGATTTTTGTATACTCATCTCCAGCCATCTTGTCCAATTATTTTATTAAATTTAATGGTTACGTTATAAGTCTATGTTGGGTTTTCTAGGTATTCAATATTATCATCTACTAATAAAAAAAGTGAATTTTGTCCTCCAATATTTAAGCTTACTGCTTCATAATCTTGTCTTGTTACATAACTCATTATGTAGAAATTATTTATTGAGAGGGTAATGCACAGGCATTGTGTGGGTGCTAAGGATATACCTGTGAAGAAAACAGACAAAATGTATATTCTTAAAGAAGACAGACATAAGCAAAAGAAATATTAGATAATACTGGATAATGACAGAGGCTGAAGAGAAAGTATAAAAGGGGAACAGAAAGGCTTGGAATGAGTGGGGCACTAAATTTTAGACAGAGTAGCTAGGGAAGGCCTTAATGGAGAGATGATCATTATAAGAATTTTTAATGATGATGAAAATGGTAGACATCTCTTTCATGTTCCTGATTTTACTAGAAATGGTTGCAGCATTCTTTATTCAATATGACACTTGTTATTCAAAATATAAATAAAATAATAAACAAATAATAGTCTTTACATGTGCATATGTATGTATAGAAATAATATTGTCGATGATTTAAAGAGTTTGATTCTGTTCATAGTGCTTAAGGACTTATTGTGTTATAAGTAGCTTCTAAATTTTATCAAATATCTATTTAACTTTATCATATAATATTTTTTCTCTTTTGTTAAGTGAAGAATTATAGTGATAGACCTCCTCATGTTGAAATTTCTCAGAATAAATCTATATAATCATAGTGTAATAGTTTTTCAATACTCAAAAGGACTAAATATGCTAATCTTTATTTAGAATTTTTAAATTTGTGTTCACAAATAAAACTGACCTCTAAGTTTGTCAGTGAAGATTAACATAACTTCATAGAATGAAAGCATCACCTGTTCCTTAGACATTTGGAAGAAAAACAGCTATAATATGTTTTGCCTGGTGACATTTAAAAATTCTGCTGAATTGTAATACATATACAATTAAGTATAACTTTTAAGTGCATTTTTGCTTATTTGTACACCTATGAATTCTTGGAGCAAATTCAGTTACTAATATATTTTTGATTTTTACATATCATTGAATTTTATTTGCTCAAATTTTGCCTAGTATTTTTGCATTTATTTTCATTTAAAAATTTGTATTTTTCTATAATTTTCTTTTTTGTAATCATAAGTGATTTTAATATCAGGGTTAAGTTAGCCTTATAAAATGAGCTGGAAAAATTTCTTCCTTCCTTCCTCTGCTGTCCCTTTCTTCCTTCCTTTTCTAATTTCTGAATGTTTTAAGACTGGTATTTCTCTTGAAATGTTTGGAGGTTTCATTAGCAAAGTCATCAGGGCTTGGCATTTTCTTTGTAGAAAGATTTAAATTTTCAGACTCATTTATTTTACAGATACAGAAATATTAATATTTTTATGTATTTTTTCTTGAACAAATTTAGTGATTGTGTTTTTTTAAGGAATTTATCCATTTCATCTAAGTTGAATTGATTGGCACAAATTCTTCAAAACATCTTATCTTTTTGCTGGAGGACATTTTTTACATGATAAACCTTTACTATTCTAGTTTCCTTTGTAGATATTGACCTTTTCAGATAGTCTATCATTTTGAGGGTTAATCTAGGTAGTTAGTCATACTCAGAATTTCTTCTGGAGTTTTCACGACAGCAATCACTAGGCTTTCCTTCATAGTATATATCCTTGGTTTCAGGAATTTATATTTAACACACAAATTCTGATCATATTATGAGCATTTATTCATATTTCAGTATACATAATCTATAGTACAAGAATCAATGTTCATCACTATTTTCTCTTTCTTCCTGATACACAGTTTCTAATCAATAAGTATATTTCAATTGAATGAATAAAATACTAAATGAATAAATATAATATTTCAGTATTATATATTTATGTTCTGTTTCCCCCTTAATCAAGCTTGCTGATAGCTGGGGAGAGAACAATGCTTTTATTTTGTTAGTCTTTTGAAAGAAAATATTTTATTAGCTTTTAATTTATTTCATGTTTCACATTTTTGTTTGTAGAAATCTTCCTCCCCTATTTGTCTGTATAAATCCCCCCTTTGTTTTGTTTGTTGTGAAATGCTCTCTTAATTACTAATATTATTTCTTTCCTTTTTAATGTTTCTTCCTCTACTTATAAGGCCACTACTGCTATCAAATTAGGTCTCACCCTTTTGATCCCATTTAATCCAAGGTCCCCAGCCTTTTTGGCACCAGGGACTGGTTTAATCACTTCAGTTCAGTTTAGTCACTCAGTCATGTCCGACTCTTTGCAACACCATGGACTGCAGCACGCCAGGCCTCCCTGTCCATCACCAACTCCCGGAGCCTACTCAAACTCATGTCCGTTCTGTCAGTGATGCCATCCAACCGTCTCATCCTCTGTTGTCCCCTTCTCCTCCCACCTTCAATCTTTCCCAGCATCAGGGTCTTTTCAAATGAATCGGTTCTTTGCATCAGGTCACCAAAGTATTGGAGTTCATCTTCAGCCTCAGTCCTTCCAATGAATATTCAGGACTGATTTTCTTTAGGATGGACTGGTTGTATCTCCTTTCAGCCCAAGGGACTCTCAAGAGTCTTTTTCAACACCACAGTTCAAATACATCAAGTTTTCAGTGCTCAGCTTTCTTTATAGTCCAACGCTCACATCCATACCTGACTACTGGAAAAGGCACAGCTTTGACTAGACGGACCTTTGTTGGCAAAGTAATGTCTGCTTTTTAATATGATGTCTCGATTGCTCATGGCTTTTCCTCCAAGGAGTGAGCGTCTTTTTTAATTTCATGGCTGAAGTCACCATATGCAGTGATTTTGGAGCCCCCCAAAATAAGGTCTGTCACCATTTCCACTGTTTCCCCATCTATTTGCCATGAAGTGATGGGACCAGATGTCATGACCTTAGTTTTCTGAATGTTGAGTTTTAAGCCAACTTTTTCACTCTCCTCTTTCACTTTCATCAACTGGTTTCATGGAACACAATTTCTCCATGGACTGGTTGTGGGAGATGATTCGGGCAGTAATGCGAGTGTAGGGGAGTGGCAGATGAAGCTTCAGTTGCCTGCCACTCACCTCCTACTGTGTGGCCCAGTTCCTAGGCTGTGGATCAGTGTTGGTCTGTGGCCCATGGACTGGGGACTCCTGATTTCTTAAAA
>SJYV01026022.1:0-20029 GCA_006410875.1 Neotragus pygmaeus | reverse complement strand
ATATATATATATATATATATATACATTCTTTCTCATATTCTTTTCCATTTTGGTTTATCACAGGATGTTGAATATAATTCCCTGTGTTATACATCAGTCGCTCAATCATGTCCAACTCTTTGTGACCTAATGGACTGTAGCCCACCATGCTCCTCTGTCGTTGGGATTTTCCAGGCAAGAATACTGGAGTGGATTGCCATTTCCTCCTCCGGGGATCTTCCAGACCCAGGGATAGAACCTATGTCTCCTACATTTCCTGCACTGGCAAGTGGATACTTTACCACTGTCCCAAATGGGAAGCTTGTACTATACAGTAGGACCTTGCCATTTATCCATTCTATATATACCAGTGTGCATCTACTCATCCCAAACTCCCAATGCAACCCTCTCATGCCTCCCTTCCCCTTGGCAACCTCTTTATGTCCCTGAGTTTTGTTTCTGTTTCATAGATAAGTTCACTGGGGTCATATTTTAGATTCCACATTTAAGTGACAGCATATGGTATCTGTCTTCCTCTTCCTGATTTACATCACTTAGTGTGGTAATCTCTAGTTGCATCCATGTCACTGCAAATGGTGTTATTTTATTCTTTTTATGGCTGAGTAGTGTTCCTTTGTATATATGTACCATATCTTCTCAAAACTACAATGAGGTACTGCCTCACGCCAGTCAGAATGGCCATCATTAAAAAGTCTGCAAATAACAAATGCTTAAGAGGGTATGGAGAAAAGGGAACCCTCCTACACTGTTGGTAGGAATGTAGTTGGTGCAATCACTGTGAAAAACAATATGGAGGTACTCAGAAAATTAAAAATAACATTACCATATGATCTAGCAATCTCACTCCTGGGCATATATCCAGACAAAACTACAGTTCAAAAAGATACATGCACTCCTATGTTCACAGCAGCACTATTCGCAATAGCCAAGACTTGGGAACAACCTAGATGTGCATCAACAGTGAATGGGTAAAGAGTAAGTTTTAGTTACTCAGTTGTGCCTGACTTTTTGTGAACCCAAGGACTGTTGCCTACCAGGTTCCTGTGTCCATGGAATTATCCAGGCAAGAATGGAAGGGTAGCCATTTCCTTCTTCAGGGGATCTTCCCAACCCAGGGATCGAACCCAGATCTTCTGCATTGCAGGCAGATTCTTTGCTGTCTGAGCCACCAGGGAAGCCCAAATGGATAAAGATGTGCATGTATTCTATGTTGCTCAGTCATGTCCAACTTTTTGAGACCCTTATGGACTGAAGCCCCCCAGGCTCCTCTGTCCATGGAATTTCCCAGGCAAGAATACTGGAGTGGGTAGCTGTTCCCTTCTCCAGGATCTCTTCCCAATCCTGGGATCGAATTCAGGTATCCTGGATGGCAGGCAGATTCTTTACCATCTGAGCCACCAGGGAAGCCTTCTGGATAAAGAAGATAACACTATTTTAATTTTAATTTCCTCCTAATATCCGTATTTCCAAACATAGTCCCACTGGGGATTAGAACTTCCACATATGAATTTGGGAGAGGACACAACTAAGTCCACAGCAGATATCATTCTTTTTCTATTTAATGCTTTTGGTCTTGAAATTTACTTTGTCTGATATTAGTACCGACATTGACTATTTGCTTGTGTCTCTGTAATATATCTTTGGCCAAAATTTCAAATTTAACTGAATTTCAACTCCTATTTTTCTTGTCTTTTGGTTTTCAGTATGGATTCTTAAAGTCACAGGTAGTTGGCTTTTGTTAAATTAAGCCAATTCATATTTAATGAGTGATACAATATACTTGATTATATTCTATATAATCTTGATTATAATCCATACAAAGTATTTATTTTAATTTTAATTCTTTTGTTGCATGACCAATTCCCCTTCCTCACTTGTGAATTCAGAAATGTTACGGTGCTTTTCCATTTGCTGATTACTTTCCACTTTCTTCTTGGATGTACAAAATCTTGATTTCTCTCTGTATTATGATTCCAATTCCCCTTCTCCACGAAGATGAATCCTTTAGAGGGAGGGTAGTTAAACTATGGCTTGGGAATCAAATTTGTCCTACTATGTTATTTTTATGGGTCACTTGCTAAGAAGGGTTTTTACTTTTTAGATGGCTGGTAAAGAGTCGAACATGACTGAGCACACACAAATTTTCAGTTTTATAGATAAAGTTTTGTTAGAATGCTGCCACACTTATTGTCCCTGGCTGTTTTTGTACTTTGACGGCAGAGCTGAGTAGTTGTGACAGAGACTGCATGGTTTACAAGGCTGAAAATATTTACTGTCTGGTCCCTTATGGTTTGCTGACCTGTGATTAAGGACATTCTAATATCCGCTGGTTGACACAACTCCCTAGAATGGGTCCTTAGAAGGCTTTTGCTTGTGTTTGTAAACTGGGATGTAAATAAAAAGTTCAGTTGTATTTTTAATTTTTTAGCTGTCCTATCAAAGTAAAGTTCTTACTATATTTTTCTTTAAAGAGAAATATAATGTATTTCTATAATTAACATGTATTGTTATTTCCTAAATGGAATGATTCTAAGGTTAATATTTCTCATACAAATTTTAAAAATGATTTCTCAGCACCCTCTGCACAAATCAGGCTGGATATTCTGTGTTTTGATGGTTATGAGATCCACCCTCATCATTGTCTGTGGGAAGCAATAGATTCTCTTTTTTTTTATTACAAATGGAAGATGGAGCTTAAAGCTTTCCATACTGGTTACACTGGTTCCCTGCCTCCCTAACTAAGGAAATGGTCTAGCGGGTGGGTAGAGAACCTCAAGTTTCTAGTTATGTCCTGCACTAAAATAAAAATTTAAAAAATTGTGCACAGTAGTTAAATTGGCAAGGAAAGAAAACGAGAAGAGATTGCAGGAAACTTTAGTCAGACACAGCATAGTTGTTCAGAAACTAAGTCATGTTTGGCTCTTTGTGACTCCATGAACTGCAGAGTGCCAGGCTACACTTTCCTTCACTATCTCCTGGAGTTTACTGGAATTCATGTAATAAATTGAGTCGGTAATTGAGTAATTACCTCAATTATCATGTAATTGAGTCAGTAATGCTGTATAACCGTCTCATCCTCTTCTTCTCCTCCTGCCCTCAATCTTTCCCAGCATCAGGGTATTTTTTCAGTGAGTTGGTCCTTCACATCAGGTAGCCAAAGTATTTGTGCTTCAGCCTCAGCATCAGTCCTTCCAATGGATATTCAAGGTTGATTTCCTTTAGAACTGACTGGTTAGATCTCCTTGCAGTCCAAGGGACTCTCAAGCATCTTCTCCAGCACCACAGTTCGAAAGCATTAATTTTCCAGTGTTCAGCTTTGTTTTTGGTCCGACTCTTACTTCCTTACACAACTACTGGAAAAACTGTAGTTTTTACTGTATAGACATTTGTCAGCAAAGTGATATCTTTGCTTTTTAATACACTGTCTAGGTTTGTCATAGCTTTCCTTCCAAGGAGCAAGCATCTTTTAATTTCATAGCATAGTTGCTGCTGCTGCTGCTGCTAAATCACTTCAGTCATGTCTGACTCTGTGTGACCCCATAGCTGGCAGCCCACTAGGCTCCTCTGTCCCTGGGATTCTCCAGGCAAGAACACTGGAGTGGGTTGTCATTTCCTTCTCCCATAGCATAGTTAAGCCTCAATAAAACTTTTAGCATAGTTAAAGCCTCAATAAGCCTTCTAGTATTCTGTGTTCATGTAAGTGAAGAAGGGAAGAGACCATGTAAACTCAAATGGACACTAAGACAGGAAAAAGTAAGTAGGTAAGTAGCAGTAAGCAAAAACATTAAAAGAGACTGAAAAAGTCCTGAAGTGGGATACAAGAAATTCAACCAGAAGTAATATTAAAAAATAGGCAAAAAGAGGATAAATTCAGGGATGAAGATTATTTAATAATAAATGTGAACTTGAGGAGAAATGATTCAGTATTTCTGACTCAAAGAAAGCCAAAACAGGTGATTAAAACTTTTAAAAGAAAAAACAAGTAATCTAGAATATTAAAAACATATGTTCCTTTCTTCAGGAAAACGGATTCTGCACAGAGAAGTTAGGGGTGGAGAGTGAGCTTTCTGCGATGGGTCAGACGTTTTATATACATTTTCCCTTTTGGTCTTCATGACAAGAACAGAAATAGTGATCACTGATTGTTGATCTGTGATAAGTAGCAATCGTTATTACAATCATTTTTACCTTTGAGAAAGCTGACGCTCCAGGCAGTAGCCACTTTGCCCAAAGCCACACAGGTAGTAAAGTCTAGAAGCTAAAATGAGATTCACGTCTGTGAAATCTGTGATTTAAAATGAAACTATTCACATTGTGGCTCAAAAGAAATGAATTCTTGGAGAGCTGAGGCGGAATGCAGCTGGAGGAATGGTTGGTGCATTTGACCTGGGGGACCACTTCTGGTGTTTGGGAAAGAATGTACTGGTGGGGCTGAGATCCTGATTGCAGGAGGTGAAAGTGGAAGCAGCAGAGGAAGCCAGATGTAGTGGTGCAGGCCACTTCTTTAAGAATTTCAGGAGCACAAAAGTGTAGTAGATTATCAATGCTATTTAATATTGCATTTTCTTAATGCATTTTTGGATAATATCTAGAAAGACGGTCAAGTCATGGTGCCAAGAAGGAAGATGTTCTTTCTCTAATATGGCTAGATTTAAAATTTTGATTTCCCAACAGTTTTTTTTTTTTTTTTTTAACTCAATGAGCTGAGATAGTTCAATTACCTGCTGCTGCTGCTAAGTCGCTTCAGTCGTGTCTGACTTTGTGCGACCCCATAGACTGCAGCCAACCAGGCTCCCCTGTCCCTGGGATTCTCCAGGCAAGAACACTGGAGTGGGTTGCCATTTCCTTCTCCAATGCATGAAAGTGAAAAGTGAAAGTGACACGTAATCTGTTGGACTCTGTTGTAAGGGCCTTTTATTTTGTGTTTTAAGGTTTGTTTGTTTTTTACTAATGGTGACAACAGATGACAGTATTGACCCTTCCATTTAAGGTGCCAATGTATTTAGGACTGAACCGTTTAGAACTGAACTATCACATTTCTTGTGATATCTGACAACAGCATCAGATCATATAGAACTTTTTTCTTTTAATGAAGAAAAAAAGGAAGGTATCAGTTAATTTTTGTTTGGGGAAAATTTTTCTCTATAGATTTTTGGAAAGATTTCCTGCTGATGTTCCTAGAGTTAACTGAACATTCAGTCATTTGCAACTAGTACTGACTGTACTTGCTGCAGCTGCTAATGAATATTTTATAAAGCAGGAGGAAGATATTAGGTCTCGATTTGGATGTCTGCCAAGTCTAAATTTCTCACCTTGCTGTAGCTCAGCTTCAGCCCCACATTTTCAGCGGCCCCAAGCAATCTACAACTGAACATTACGTTATTAACTTAAATTCAACAAGTGCAAAATCAAATTTAGTATTTTAGTCTTCATTCTTCCTGCTGCATTTATTTTTGCTATAAGGACCATCGACTGGGTTGAGTTGAGTTGAGTTCAGTCGCTCAGTCATGTCCAACTCTTTGTGACCCCATGGACTATAGTATGCCAGGCTCCCCTGTCCATCACCAACTCCTGGACCTTGCTCAAACTCTTGTCCATCAAGTTGGCGATACCATCCAACCATCTCATACTCTATCATCCCCTTCTCCTCCTGCCTTCAAGAGTCTTCTCCAACACCAATGTTCAAATGTATCAGGTTCAACTCTCTTTATAGTCCAACTTTCAAATCCATACATGACTACTGGAAAAACCATAACTTTGACCAAATGGACATTTGTCAACAACATAATATCTCTGCTGTCTAGGTTGGTCATGGCCTTACCTCCAAGAAGCAAATGTCTTTTAATTTCATGGCTGCAGTCACCATCTGCAGTCATTTTGGAGCCCCCAAAATAAAGTCTGTCTCAGTTTCCGTTGTTTCCCCATCTATTTGCCATGAAGTGATGGGACTGGATGCCATGATCTTTAGTTTTTTGAATGTTGAGTTTTAAGCCAGCTTTTTCCTCTTTCACTTTCATCAAGAGGCTTTTTAGTACTTCTTCACTTTCTGCTGTAAGGGTGTTGTCATTTGTGTATCTGAGGTTACTGGTATTTCTCCCAGCAGTCTTGATTCTAACTTGTGCTACATCCAGCCCGGCATTTCGCATGATGTACTCTGCATATAAGTTAAATAAGCAGGGTGACAATATACTCCCTTGACATACTCCTTTCCCAGTTTGGAACCAGTCCATTATTCTATGTCCATTTCTAACTGTTGCTTCTTGACCTGCATACAGATTTCTCAAGAGGCAGGTCAGGTGGTTTGGTATTCCCATCTCTTTCAGAATTTTCCACACTTTGCTGTGTTCCACACAGTCAAAGTCTTTGGCATAGTCAATAAATGAGACATAGATGTTTTTCTGGAACTCTCCTGATTTTTCTGTGATCCAACAGATGTTGGCAATTTGATCTCTGGTTCCTCTGCCTTTTCTAAATCCAGCTTGAACATGTGGAATTTCACCATTCACGTACTGTTGAAACCTGTCTTGGAGAATTTTTAGCATTACTTTGCTATCGTTTGAGAACATTACTTTGCTAGTGCAATTGTGCGATAGTTTTAACATTCATTGACATTGCCTTTCTTTGGAAGTGGAAAGAAAACTGACCTTTTCCAGTCCTATGGCCACTGCTGAGTTTTCCAAATGTGCTGGCATATTGAGTGCAGCACTTTCACAGCATCGTCTTTCAGGATTTGAAATAGCTCAACTGGAATTTCATCACCTCCACTAGCTTTGTTCGTAGTGATGCTTTCTAAGGCCCACTTGACTTCACATTCCAGGATGCCTGGCTCTAGGTGAGTGATCACACCATCATGATTATCCAGTTCATGAAGATCTTTTTTGTACAGTTCTTCTGTGTATTCTTGCTACCTTTTCTTAATAACTTCTGCTTCTGTTAGGTCCATATCATTTCTGTCCTTTATTGTGCTCATCTTTGCATGAAATATTCCCTTGACATCTCTAATTTTCTTGAAGAGATCTCTAGTCTTTCCCATTCTATTGTTTTCNTTGCTACCTTTTCTTAATAACTTCTGCTTCTGTTAGGTCCATATCATTTCTGTCCTTTATTGTGCTCATCTTTGCATGAAATATTCCCTTGACATCTCTAATTTTCTTGAAGAGATCTCTAGTCTTTCCCATTCTATTGTTTTCCTCTATTTCATTGCATTGATCACTGAGAAAGGCTTACTTAGCTCTCCTTGCTATTCTTTAGGATTCCGCATTCAAATGGGTACATCTTTCCTTTTCTCCTTTGCCCTTAGCTTCTCTTCTTTTCTCAGCTACTTGAAGGCCTCCTCAGACAACCATTTTGCCTTTTCGCATTTCTTTTTTTCAGGATGGTTTTGATTACCACCTCCTCTACAATGTCACAAAGCTCTGTCCATAGTTCCTTAAGCACTTTGTCTATCAGACCTACTCCCTTGAACCTATTTTTCATCTATTTCTCCGCATTGATCACTGAGTTACTCAGACTCAAACTTTCAATTGCAATCACAGGAGCTACAATCGTAGGGCTCCCTTTCAGTTTTGGTGCCATGAAGAGTTTCACAAATGTATAGATTTAATTCTCACCAAAACCCTGTGAGGTAGGTACCAGCATTATCACTACATTAAAATGGGGAAGCTGCAGCTTAGTGTGGTTAGTAATTGACTCAAGATCACTTAACTATTGGCTGGAATGGTAAGATTCAGACTTGACTATGTAAATATCAGAGCTTAAAACTTTTAATTGCCTTGTTACGTTGTCTTAGTCACCTCTGACTCCTTCCTCTTTGCCTGATCGTGTAGACTTTGTTCCTAAAATGTTCATACAACTGTCCTCTCCTTTCCATTTCAATACCACTGCAGAGCTCAGCCCCTCATTACCTCTTACCTCTCCTAAGTGGTCTTCCTGCTCTTTACTAGTGGATTCATCTTAGAATCTTGGGGCTGGTGCACTGGGATGACCCAGAGGGATGGTACGGGGAGGGAGGTGGGTGGAGGGTTCAGGATGGGGAACACATGTACACCCTTGGCGGATTCATGTTTATGTATGGAAAAATCAATTAAATATTGTAAAGTAATTAGCTTCCAATTAAAATAAATAAATTTAAATTAAAAAAAGAGACAAACAATGGGAGAGGGAGAAACTTATTAAGATGCCATCAGTAAAACAGCTCAAGATGATACTCTCAACTCCGTACAGTTCAGTTCAGTCGCTCAGTCATGTCCAACTCTTTGCGACCCCATGAATTGCAGCACTCCAGGCCTCNGGGTATCTCCCTACCGCCACTGTTCCTGACCTTCAATGTGGGATAGCTCCTCTAGGCCCTCCTGCGCCTGAGCAGCCACCGCTCCTTGGGTTGCTCCTGGGGTTGCTCTTCCTGGCCAACCGCCCTGGCCTCAGGCGTGGGTGGCTCCTCCCAGCTGCCCCTGACCTCGGACGCGAGATGTCTCCTCCTGGCCTCCCCTGACCTCGGACATGGGGTAGGTTCTCTCAGCCACGCTGAGTGTGCCAGCCCGGCTCTCTTGCAGCCGAATAGGAAATGTAAACACAATAAACTGTGGAAAATTCTGAAAGAGATGGGAATACCAGACCACCTGACCTGCCTCTTGAGAAATCTGTATGCAGGTTAGGAAGCAACAATTAGAACTGGACATGGAACAACAGACTGGTTCCAAATAGGAAAAGGAGTACGTCAAGGCTGTATATTGTCACCCTGCTTATTTAACTTCTATGCAGAGTACATCATGAGAAATGCTGGACTGGAAGAAACACAAGCTGGAATCAAGATTGCCAGGAGATATATCAATAACCTCAGATATGCAGATGACACCACCCTTATGGCAGAAAGTGAAGAGGAACTAAAAAGGCTCTTGAGAAAGTGAAAGAGGAGAGTGAAAAAGTTAGTTTAAAGCTCAACATTCAGAAAACGAAGATCATGGCATCNTGAACAACAGACTGGTTCCAAATAGGAAAAGGAGTACGTCAAGGCTGTATATTGTCACCCTGCTTATTTAACTTCTATTCAGAGTACATCATGAGAAATGCTGGACTGGAAGAAACACAAGCTGGAATCAAGATTGCCGGGAGAAATATCAATAACCTCAGATATGCAGATGACACCACTCTTATGGCAGAAAGTGAAGAGGAGCTAAAAAGCCTCTTGATGAAAGCGAAAGAGGAGAGTGAAAAATTGGCTTAAAGCTCAACATTCAGAAAACTAAGATCATGGTATCCAGTCCCCTCACTTCATGGGAAATAGATGGGGAAACAGTGGAAACACGGTCAGGCTTTATATTTTTAGGCTCCAAAATCACTGCAGATGGTGAATGCAGCCATGAAATTAAAAGATGCTTACTCCTTGGAAGAAAAGTTATGACCAATCTAGATAGTATATTCAAATTACTCAACTCCATAAATTAGGCTAAAATGGCATTTCATTTCTCACAAAAGAAATCAACAGGTAATGTCACTGTGCTGTATAACTCCCTCCCACACATTCAATTTTTCCAGAAATCTAATTCAGATGCTGTACTTGTGGGTGAGTGGACACATGTGCTCATAAACACTCAATAAAAAGCCCCATTTATTTGTCAAAAAAAACCAACAACAACAAACAGAACAGTCAGTTAATGTTAGCCTAGTGGAAAGCCTTTGATAGCTACCCATGGTCTGCCATTTTCTTACTCAGGCTTTCAGGATATCAGTCTTGGTTCTGACCACTTATCTTCATGAACAATGTGTTTATCCAGTCTAGACTTCTTTCTATATTCTGAACTTCTGTGTCTGTTGAAATTCTACTTGTCACCTTCACAGTCTAGATAAGTGCTTTTTCCTTCATGGAGCCATCCTTGATTCCTTTAATCATGTAACGATATTCTGGACTTTGCTTATGAAAACATATTCTAGACTAACTGTGGTCACTTGTGTACTTATCCCCCAGAGTATCCTAGCTCTTCTAGTGTTGAACTTTGTGTTACTATCACCTTTTTGATTGGTAATTATGTAGTACAGTAGGATCAATGTACATGATTCTTGCTTGAAAAGTTAAGATGTATTACATTTTATTGTTAGATGTTATCAAGATATGTGGTCCATGTACTCAAGATGTTTTCAATATGCTGCTGCTAAGTCACTTCAGTCGTGTCCGACTCTGTGTGACCCCATAGACGGCAGCCCACCAGGCTCCCCCGTCCCTGGGATTCTCCAGGCAACAACACTGGAGTGGGTTGCCATTTCCTTCTCCAATGCAGGAAATAGTAAGTGAAAAAAACTCATTCAAAATCAGTTAGAGAAGAATCAGGGACTTAGCTATGATAGTGGTGAAAGAAGAGAGAGAATGTGAAGGAAAAATAAATGGAGAAGGATTTAGAGACAATTTGAGACCCAAGTTTAATGCCAAAAAGTGAAGGAAGCTGCTGTAGTCTAGGGAGGGTGTTGTGAGGGTGTTCTGACTGCCGTTAAGTGAAGGCTGTGAGGTAGGGATGGCACTTCAGGGATGTCTATTGAGAAGAAAAACACCCAGGAAGTTCAGTTCAGTTCAGTTCAGTTCAGTCACTAAGTTGTGCCCAACTCTTTGTGACCCCATGAATCACAGCACACCAGGCCTCCCTGTCCATCATCAACTCCTGGAGTTCACTTAGACTCATGTCTATCGAGTCAGTGATGCCATCCAGCCATCTCATGCTCTGTCGTCCCCTTCTCCTCCTGCCTCCAATCCCTCCCAGCATCAGAGTATTTTTCAATGAGTCAACTCTTCTCATGAGGTGGCCAAAGTACTGGAGTATCAGCTTTAGCATCATTCCTTCCAAAGAAATCCCAGGACACAAAGTTCAGTAGGCTTCAAAGTAAAACATTTCCCTCAAATTTAGTGTTATTTCTTTTATTTTTTAAATGTTCATTTTAAAATTGAGATACAATGACACAACACTGTATAAATTTAAGGTGAACAACATGTTAATTTGATGCATTTATAGATTGGCATAGGTGTTAGCGGACACATCTATCAAAAGTTCCCATCACAAAACTGTTTCTTACTAACCAGCATTCCTCCAAGATAGTCACAATTAGTGAACTTTTCCTATATGTTCTTATGTTGTTCTAATAATTGCTAAAATTCATCATTGACTATCTGAATTACAGTATATGGCAATATGCTGGCAAACTACTTTCTTTTTTGCTTTTTAACTGCCATCATGTTGTAAAGTTTTGAAAAATACAGCCTAGGACAGATAGTAAGAAATTATTTCATGGTTGAGATTTTATAACTTTAAAACATAAGGTAATTTTTGTAGTGGACTTCCTACATACTAAAAAAAATTTCTTCACATGATTTATTCACGCAAACTTGCTGTATGATTTCCCCTGCTATTGTTCTAAGAGGGGAAATCTTCATAAACGGGCAAAGAAAATAGAAAATTCATTTACATACTATACTTAATGATCTAATCCAGATTCCAAGCTGTCTATGGAGACTGACAAATCTTGGTTGTGATAAATTATTATACAGACGTATTCCCACTAACAGAAAAAAAGGCACTAGCAGAAAAACACAATGAAAATTGTTGAATTCATTTTGAAATGCTACCTTAAACGCCAGAACAAAGAGAAGAAAACGGATTTTAAAAGTATACTTAAAAAATATGCACTGTCTTGAAGGAAAAATAGACATCAGTACATAACTATAAAGCTTGACTGCTTGTCCTTTTGTTAAATTCATTTTGATATGAATTACACATCATTTTTTCCTTAGTAGTATAGAGTTGCTAATTTTCTCCATATGTATACAGTTCGTCTTTAACCTTTAACAAATGTCCTCTAGGCTGTCCACTTACCATCCAAGAACAACTCCACTCACAATTTTACATGCATACAAAGGGCTGAAAGCCCCATAAAAATAAATGATCCATGGTACAAGCTACATTAACCCACAGAATAATAAGCTAGTGCAGCCCTATAAATTTTAGTGCCATCCATTCAAANCATCAGAGTATTTTTCAATGAGTCAACTCTTCTCATGAGGTGGCCAAAGTACTGGAGTATCAGCTTTAGCATCATTCCTTCCAAAGAAATCCCAGGACACAAAGTTCAGTAGGCTTCAAAGTAAAACATTTCCCTCAAATTTAGTGTTATTTCTTTTATTTTTTAAATGTTCATTTTAAAATTGAGATACAATGACACAACACTGTATAAATTTAAGGTGAACAACATGTTAATTTGATGCATTTATAGATTGGCATAGGTGTTAGCGGACACATCTATCAAAAGTTCCCATCACAAAACTGTTTCTTACTAACCAGCATTCCTCCAAGATAGTCACAATTAGTGAACTTTTCCTATATGTTCTTATGTTGTTCTAATAATTGCTAAAATTCATCATTGACTATCTGAATTACAGTATATGGCAATATGCTGGCAAACTACTTTCTTTTTTGCTTTTTAACTGCCATCATGTTGTAAAGTTTTGAAAAATACAGCCTAGGACAGATAGTAAGAAATTATTTCATGGTTGAGATTTTATAACTTTAAAACATAAGGTAATTTTTGTAGTGGACTTCCTACATACTAAAAAAAATTTCTTCACATGATTTATTCACGCAAACTTGCTGTATGATTTCCCCTGCTATTGTTCTAAGAGGGGAAATCTTCATAAACGGGCAAAGAAAATAGAAAATTCATTTACATACTATACTTAATGATCTAATCCAGATTCCAAGCTGTCTATGGAGACTGACAAATCTTGGTTGTGATAAATTATTATACAGACGTATTCCCACTAACAGAAAAAAAGGCACTAGCAGAAAAACACAATGAAAATTGTTGAATTCATTTTGAAATGCTACCTTAAATGCCAGAACAAAGAGAAGAAAACGGATTTTAAAAGTATACTTAAAAAATATGCACTGTCTTGAAGGAAAAATAGACATCAGTACATAACTATAAAGCTTGACTGCTTGTCCTTTTGTTAAATTCATTTTGATATGAATTACACATCATTTTTTCCTTAGTAGTATAGAGTTGCTAATTTTCTCCATATGTATACAGTTCGTCTTTAACCTTTAACAAATGTCCTCTAGGCTGTCCACTTACCATCCAAGAACAACTCCACTCACAATTTTACATGCATACAAAGGGCTGAAAGCCCCATAAAAATAAATGATCCATGGTACAAGCTACATTAACCCACAGAATAATAAGCTAGTGCAGCCCTATAAATTTTAGTGCCATCCATTCAAAACCACACTGGCTCACTTTAGTATTAAATTCATAGGAACAAAATAGTAAATACACATGTTTTATTTGTTAAGCTGCCAGCTATACATTTTGTGTAAAAATTTGTTAGCCCAGGAAAAGCTATTGAAAGGTGTATCAGGCAGTGTATATTTAAAAGCAGTGTCTCTTTCCAATACATGAATTTATGTGTTACAGACACACTTCCCATTAAGCATTATGTATATTTAATATCACAATATCTACCTCAGTGTGCTAAAAAGCCTTTGTTCATTTGTTGTTTCCATTATTGAAGAGCTAATATTCAGTTCTCCCACAATTTTTTAAAGTGCAGGCAACCCACAAGAGCTTCTAGTTTTAGCTTGCAGTCCTGTGGGACTACAATAATTGTTATGAAATCATTAATTCTACCTCAGCAGTTTCAACTGTCAGGTACATATAACAAAAATTGCAGTTAATGAATGCTGCTCAATTTATTAAATGCAAAATGAAAACCAGTATTTTTTTTATATGCAGCACTGAGACGTAGTAACATTGATCATTTGTGTATAACATATTGAATAGTCTACCATCATTTATTGGTCAGGGTATATAGCCATATTTTTTTAAAAAGATTTTCACTAAAAAACAATGGAGGGAATTCTAACTCTCTAATGAAAGCATCATTAAAATAATTAGTACCCAAAGTAATATGTAATAAGAATCTATGTCTATGAGAAAACAATCCAGGAGAACCAAGACTTCATTTCTCCTTTGGATAAACAAGATTCTTTCTTGTGCCATATTCTCTCTCCTAATTCTTACAAGAATATGAAAAAAATCCCCAAACTTCCAATTGTTTGAAATATTAGTGTTGTGTCTTTCTCTAATGTTTGGGTAGTGAAACTTGTGTGCATAGATACCCTATATCTTGATTTAAAGAGTATGGACTAGATTTTTTGTTTTCAATCATTCAAAGTAAACTGTGTAGACATTTGCAAGAGCAAAGAGAGAAGAATTTCTGAAAATGAAAGATGCAAAGTCATCATTTTTAGGATCCCAAAGGCATCTGCTTCCAATCAGTATGCTCTGGCCAGTCAGTTGTCCAATGTGAACGATCACAATTATCTTATATCGTGGGATCATCAAGTCCTTGACCTGGGCCTTAATAACCTAGAAATTAAAAGGAAAAACAAAAGGTCCTCACTTAGTCACATTGAAATTTAGAAGTCTTTATTTTTCTCATAAATCTAGTGGATTTAACTGAAGAAAATAGCACGATACCTTGTGGATCCTTTCAGTAATTGCTATAGAAAGGTAGCTGTAATTTCCTTCAAGGTTAAGATAGGACATTTAGGGACAAAATGACAGCCCCAGCAAGAAATCTACCTTTTCTAAGGCACATGGAAAAATGATTATCCAGAGAACAGAGTTTTCAATGCATTTATTGTGTTCTTAGAAAATCTATGTTGAAATGGCTTCCCTTCAAAGAATGCTGGCATTACAATTATACCATCTTGTTCATATCTCATTAAGGGACTATACATCTGAAGTCTCCTGTAATATGGCTAATTGTGAATGCTTAGTAGATAGATTATAATGAAAAAGAAAGAGAAAATTTGATGGAGTGCCAGCACTGTAGTTGATACAAATGTTTTTATTTGATGGCACGCAAAGAAGGTGCTTTGGAGAAGGGGTAGGCTACCCACTCCAGTGTTCTTGGGCTTCCCTTGTGGCTCAGCTGGGAAGGAAGCCGCCTGCAATGCAGGAGACTTGGGTTCGATCCTTGGGTTGGGAAGATCCCCTGGAAAAGGGAAAGGCTACCCACTCCAGTATTATGGCCCGAACAATTCCACGGACGAGTCCATGGGGTCGCAGAGTCGGACATGACTGAGCGACTTTCATTTCACTTCAAAGAAGGTGCTTTGGGGAAGAGAAAATGATCATTAAAATATTGTATCTTTTATAATAACATCTTTTAAATAAATGGGGCAGTTTTATACATTTTAAAAACAGAATACATGCAAGTGATGCACATAATAATTGTTTTAGACAAAAACTTTTTACACACACAGACACACATGGAATATGACCTAATAAATATTTTCATAAGATAAAAATAAAGTTTTACTGCTACTGCAAATTAATTGCTTTCATTAAAATAAGCAGGTTGTGGTTTCAACAAATATTAGGAAATCACACGTATACCTCAGAAATTGTTTTAGTCATCTGTCTACAGAGTTCTGGTTCATACTGTTCTTCTTGTAGGTAGGTAGTTAGCACATCTTTCAGAATATGATTGACAATGACCACAGGAAAATGTTTGGTAGGACCTGAAAATACAGATGAAAATTTTTTCAAAGAAGTAATTTCAAATCATATCTTCCCACACCATAGCTTAATCAAAAGAGTATCAAAACATGGAGACATTTAATCTTCTGGGTGTCCTCTATTGAAGGAAAAAGAGTAGTCCCAGTTAGATTTCCAGCCAAGTTCTCTGGCAGAGGATGAGAAGACAGTGGATTCATCTGTTTACCCAAGAGTGTGTTCAATACCATGGAGTCTGACATTGAATGTATCCCCCTTCCCGGCTCCCACTGTTTGTATGCTCAATTGCTCAGTTGTGTCTGGCTCTCTGGGAGTCTATGGACTGTAGCCCACCAGGCTGCTCTTCTTAAGGGATTTCCCAGGCAAGAATACTGGAGTGGGTTGCCATTTCCTACTCCAGCGTATCTTCCTGATCCAGGGATCTAACCCCTGTCTCTTGTGTCTCCTGAATTGGCAAGCAGATTCTTCACCACCGTGCCACCTGGGGAGCCTCCAGCAGCTCCCAATGCTAGTAACTTATTTCAGTGTCTTAACATCTTTCTAACTGACCCCCAACTCTTAAGTTCCCCACCTCCAATCTCTGTAACACTACACCTGGAGTGGTAACACCCAGATGCTACCATTGTGCTTTCCTTGGCAAAGGCTAGAGTTCAGCTCCTATCCAACCTACAGCTTCTTCTTCAACCACCACATGACTTCACCAGCAGTCTTCACATGGCTGCTGCTCCAGCCTCATGGAGTTTATCTGTTCTTTCAAGAGTGCTTGTGTACATTTGCTTCTCTTTCAAAATGCAACACTCTTCCCCATCCTGTTCATCTGAGAAATATCCACTCATGTTTCAAGGCCAGCTCAAACATCTTCTCCAGTTAGCCTTCCTCCTCTCCCCAGGTACAAATTACCTCTCTCTTCTCTATATTCCCAATGTTCTGGGACTCCACTGCTATTGTGGCTCCTAATTCAGCTGATAATTGCTAAGGTGTACCTTACCTTTCTTCTCTGAACTGGTGAACAAGATTATATTTTATCCTCCTCAAAGTCTAACCCAATGCTAAAGTCAGAAAAAAATGTTCAAGGTCTGATTTCTGAATTTAAATAGAATTAAACATTTTCTAGATAATAATCATAGTACAAATAATAGCTACTCTTATTGAGCATTTTCTACATGCCAGCCACTGTGATAAGTGTGTGTGTTAGTTGCTCAGTCATGTGTGACTCTTTGTGACCCCACGAAGCCCTCTTTCCATGGGATTTCCCAGGCAAGAATACTGGAGTAGATTGCCACTTCCTTCTCCAGAGGATCTTCCTAACCCCAGGGATTGAACCCAGATCTCCTGCATTGGAGGTAGATTCTCTACTGTATGAGCTACCAGGAAAGCCCCTCTGTGATAAGTATTTTATATTTATTACTTGATATGTATAATCTTCCAATAAACCTCAGGGGATAAATCTTATTGTTACCTCCATTTCACAGAGGGGAGAACAGATGTTTAAATATATTGACTAAGTTACCTAGAATCACACAGTGGCAGGGTTGGGATGTACCTCCCTGGTTTATCTGACTTGAGAGCTTAAATTCTTAACCACATTTAGTCCACTTTCAGAGCAAAAGCTTCAACTGCATCTTATCTTGCACTCCAGGAATCTTAGTTGCACCTCCCAGGAGTATTAACCTTATCATTAACTTCTGTCATTGAATAACACGTTCATGTGGCCAGTGCCCGGTATGCAGAGGCTTGATTATTATTTGCTGAGTTAATATGGATGAAGAATTCTACCCAATTCTACTTTCAATAGTCATCAGGATCTTTTAAGTGTTTATTTTCAATGACTGTATCAGTTAGGAACTAAGGAAATATATCGCGCATTAAAGTTAGGACATTTCCTAGAGGATTTAATCAACAGATTCCTTAGGGAGGTCTGAGCAGGATGCACGGAATCATGAAGGAATGTTCCATCCCCCTCAGCCTGGGTAATGAATCGGACAAGTAAAATAGAGACATCGGAGACAGTGAGTATGATAATTAACCCAAATATTTAGTTGGCAGGAATCTCTCCCCTTCTACAGGAGAGAGACAAGCAGTTATAAACCTGGGAAGGGTTGGTCCTGATTGCTCTTGCTTTGTGGGATGAGAGATGGAGCACCAGCCCCCCTAGGCCAAACACCTACTGTGACATTGCTTTGTAGATCTTTTAGAAGATTTCCATTTGCTTATGACAGTGACAGGCTAAATGTGAGGGTGGTTTCTCCCTTTCTGTTTAAAAAAAATTTTAAATGTTCCTACCAGGTTGGACCTAATTAAACAGAATATATCTTTTAGATTGGTACCTCTCCTTTTCATTCCCTCCTGCCAAGCGCTCATATCACATTTACCTAAGCTTGACCTGTATCACCCATGGGGAGCATTGGTCCTTTCAGAAAACAGTAAATCTCTTCAGTGCATGTGTCCACCTGGTACACCTCCCTGTCCTTTGGGAACAGCATCTCCCAAATGGGAGGGACTGGTCGTCTTCCCACTCTAACCATGTGGTTCTTTAGGATCATCATCTCTTTTGATTGGCGCTGGGTGGACTTGCCCCAAGCTAGGCCAATTAGAATCCTTTCTTGGAACATTTATGTTAAACTAGAACTAGGTAAAAAAAAGTCAGTCAGTCTCTTTTTGGAGTCAAAAGTTGTGATATGTGACTCTCAGGAACTGTTTCTCATAGTGAGCAGGAAGCCAAGCCACAGTGAGAGAGGGAGCCCTCACACGGTTAGGGCTGTAAAGATGGAGTCCTGCCTGCACCTGGACCCGGTCTCCAGAAGCTCCTGCTGTCCAGCAGCACCAATGCCCTTTCTGCACTTACCTTAGATTTAAAAAAAAATCTCAATAACCAGATTCAATTCCAAAGAAAGTTTAAATAGTGAACTTTTCTTCTCTCACTTGGACCTATACAGCAGAATCATCCATTGTCTTACTTAGGCTTGGATGCTGAGATGCAAACAGAGTCAATAATCAGCATTTGACTTCCAAAATGGGCTTCTCTGGTGGCTCAGATGGTTGTCATGCCCCTCTCCTGCAATGTGGAAGACCTGTGTTTGATCTCTGGGTTGGGAAGATCCCCTGGAGAGGGGCATGGCAACTCATTCCAGTATTCTTGCCTGGAGAATTCTATGGACAGAGGAGCCTGGCAGACTACAGCCCATGGGGTCGCAAAGAGTCGGACACGACTGAGTGACTTTTATTCACTCACTGACTTCCAAAACAAGCTCCCAAAACTTTCAGAGTCAACTAATGCAAAGACTTAAACCTTTTTTTCACATGGACATCATGTGAAAACACATGGACACCACCATGTAAACACATGTAAAACACATGGACATCACCAGATGGTTGATACTGAAATCCGATTGTTTATATTCTTTGCAGCCAAAGATGGATAAGCTCTATACAGTCAGTAAAAACAAGACCAGGAGCTGACTGTGGCTTGGATCTTGAACTCCTTATTACCAAATTCAGACTTAAATTGAAGAAAGTAGGGAAAACCACTAGACCATTCAGGTATGACNCCCTACTCTCCCTTGCCTTACTTTTTTCTCTCTCCTCCTCCATTTTCAGTGAGTTTTGGTCAAAAACAAAAACACCTATGGCCTCTCAGTCACTGCTGGTTGAAGTCACATCTTTATTCGATGTAGTTTACATATACATGACTTCCCTGGTGGCTCAGATGGTAAAGAATCTGCCTGCAGTGCAAAGGACCCGGATTCTATCCCTGGGCCAGGTAGATCCTCTGGAGAAAGGAATGGTGACCTGCTCCAGTATTCTTGCCTAGAGAATTCCATGGACAGAGGAGCCTGGTGGGCTTCAATAATATTACAAAATATATGAAAAATAAAAATATAAAGATCAAAGAGCTTGCTTATGTGTTTTTTCCCCCATACCTTGGCTGTGGGCAGAGAGAGGAGTTATTGCCAGGCTCCAACTGCCCACTGAGTTCAGCAGGCTTCCCTAACCTGTAGGTCACCTCATTTTCTCATCCTCAGATCCAAAGTCACTATCCTCCTGTCTCTCTAATCCCACATCGCAGACATTAAGGCAGCCTCCCTTGAACTTTCCCATCTGCTAAGATCCCTAACACTGCATCTCCTTGGATGTAACTGCTGGCTTGCAGTCTGAGCCTTGGTAGGGTTGTTCTTGTAGCCTCTAGTGTGTGTTATGGGCCTTGAAGAAAAACCACAGCTCTTTAGGTGTCTACATGTCCCTGTGGCATCTGAAATCACCAGATTACCCAACTCTTTTGGACAGTGGTATTGAATGTTCCTACTCGAGTGTTAGAGTGGATACAGCATACTCATGTATCTTTGTAATTCACTAGAGATCTCTTCAAGAAAATCAGAGATGCCAAGGGAACATTTCATGTAAAATGGGCTCAATAAAGGACAGAAATGGTATGGACCTATCAGAAGCAGAAGATATTAAGAAGAGGTGGCAA
>SJYV01026021.1:0-12079 GCA_006410875.1 Neotragus pygmaeus | reverse complement strand
GACCGGGGTGGGCGGTTAGGGGGAGCAGGGCAGGACAGGGAGGGGTGCGAGCAGCCGTGTCCGTGGGCGCAGGGATCTCGGGAGTCCCTGCCTCAGGGCCTGTTCGCACAGCTGCCAGGCGCCCTCCTGCCGCCCCCGCCCTCCTGCCACAGACCCTCACCTGGGCCGGCTGATTCTTGACGTGTGTCGTGGGCACATCCCGGCCAAGTCCGTACAGCCGGCGGGCTGCCAGCCGGCAGGTGGGCAGGCCGCTCCTGTCCCTCTCCTCCTCCTCTGCCCCTGCAAGTGCAGGTCGGAAACCCCCCAGGCTACCAGGAGAACAGCCAGCTGCTGGAGAGCCGGGGGCTCAGAGCGTCCCAGAGGCGAGGGCGTCCGTGCTGGGGAGCAGTAGCGGACACGGCGCCTTGTGTGTGTCTGCGGGGCTCCAGGAGCCTTACAAGTACCAGTCCCGTCCTCGTTACAAGAGAAAGGAATCGGTGTTGTTATTTTTTATCCCACTTTGCAAAAGTGGCAGAGAGGCTAGGAGCTTGCCCAGGGCAGATGGCGATTCCCAGCAGCTCTGGGGTTGGACCCGGGTGATTTTGTTAACTCCCCACAGCCACAGACACAGCTTCTGCCCACTGAGGCCGCAGACGCAGGAAAGGTCTTCACCTGCCTTCTCCCCGTCCCTCACCCCAGGCTCTCACTCTGCAGCCTCTCTCTCTTTGCATCCACGCTTGCTGCGTCTCCTGGGCCTTTGCAGGATGAGTTATGACACTTTGCGACAGAACACTCAGGTGTGATGGCCAAGAGAAATTGAGAGGAGAATTCAGCAACGTTCAATGTAAGGCTGAGCTGTATGTAAAAATACATGATCAGCGCTTGTGAAAAACGCTGCTAGACTGAGCTCCTGCTTCTCTGTTTATGTCAGATCAGCCTCCTGACTTTATGGGGCTGAAGTTCAGAAGACACCCTGACCTCTGCTGCTTTGCCATGTGTTACTGAACCAGTCTAGAGGCCTTGGTCGTCTTGCAAGAATTCAACCACAATCAGCATGATTCATGGCATCAGAGATTGTTTACCTGAAGGAGGCCTGACAACCGGAAAAACAAATCAAGCCTGGGTTCTGTGCTCTTGTGTCTGGCTTTCCTGTTTCATGAATTATGCAATTCAGTCTTAAGCCTGTTTTCATGTCAGTTTTGCATAATTTGATATGTAGAAAACATCTCAAGAGAAAACTGTACAGGGTGATTCTCTCTGCCAAATAACTTATACATCAAGAAGTTCCATAATAACTTTAACAGCCATAAGACAGCATCCCGCGTTCAATGTTTAGCAACTCACTTAACCCACCTGTTATCAGGGTGTCGCTCGGAATGTCTTCTATTATGCATTTCTCCTCTCGTTCCCCGGCGTGGAAGTAAAAAGCAGTTGAAAGCGAAAAACAAAAACTCAAAAGAAACGTTAACTTGTGCATTTCTGTTGCTTTAGCCACCCTTGTACTGCTTTGGAAATGGATCAACTGCAGGTGATACTGCCTGCGGACTATTTGTATTTCACTGGTTCGTTTTTTGTAAATTGATTTTTGTGAGAAGTGACATGTGGTGGCTGCACCTGGGCAGATGATTGCAAGACCCAGGGAGCCCCGGGGCCGCGCTCAGTGCAACATCAGAATTCCTTGGGACCTGTTACTTTTAAGGATTTTTAAGTGCTCTGAGGGAATGAAAGACAGTGAGGCCAAGGGACAAGCCGAGGCGGACTCCCCGGAGCACCACACCCAGTGCATGCCCAGTGATGGCCTGAGCTGTGCGGCACTGTACTTCCCGCTTGGCGGGAGGTCGGCGAGGGAGGCTGGGGAGGACACAGGGTGGAGGAAGACGCAGGTGCTGAAGGGAGAGCTTCCCACCTGGGACCCCAGTCTTCACCTCCAAGGATCCGTTTCCTCATTAAAAACAGTTACAGTCACCCGGTGTGACTTCCTACATTTCAGCTCTGGCAGCCAATGTTTTTCCTTTTCTTTCTTTCTTTTTTTTTTTTTTTNCAGGTGCTGAAGGGAGAGCTTCCCACCTGGGACCCCAGTCTTCACCTCCAAGGATCCGTTTCCTCATTAAAAACAGTTACAGTCACCCGGTGTGACTTCCTACATTTCAGCTCTGGCAGCCAATGTTTTTCCTTTTCTTTCTTTCTTTTTTTTTTTTTTTTACAAAAGTTTATTCCCAGGTGGCTCTAGTGCTAAAGAACCCACCTGCCAATGCAAGAGACAAGAGATGCAGGAGACGTGGGTTCAATCCCTGAGTTGGAAAGATCCCCTGGAGGAGGAAATGGCAACCCAGTCCAGTCCTCTTGCCTGGAGAATCCCATGGACAGAAGAGCCTCACAGGCCACAGTCGATGGGATTGCAAAGAGTTGGACATAACCGAGCAACTTAGCACAACACATTCTTAAATGTACACTAGGTTCCAAGACGACACTTCATGGTAGCTATAGGCGGCAACAGATGTTACCGCAGGGAATCCAGATGTTTAAAGAGGCATGGAACCAAGGGTCATGAGGCTCAAAGGACAGCTCACTCTTGGCCAGATTTCTGAATCCCACCGGGGCCAGGGGCCTTTCCCCACCGCCCACACTGTCAGCTCCTGAGTGTCTCCGACGCTTGCCTCCTTCCTCCTCGCCTTCCATCCGCCTCCCTGTCTTGCTTCTGGGGCTGCTTCAGGGACTGCTTCTGGCCACCTTCGCAGCCGACTGGCATGCCTGCTGCCCTTCCCCAGACCCCGGCCAGCATTCTCTTTTTATGTCTGGTTTTGAAGGTTTATAGACATGAGAAGTTGCAGAAACAGTCCCATCCCCCGAGCCCCCAGCAGTGACCTCTTCCATGGCCAGGGGATGGCACCGCCCCCAGGAGACGGGACTCTGGCCTTGGCGGAGTGCACTGAACTACGACTATGGACTTACGTGGATCTCACCCGCTTCTGCATACGTGCATTGTTTTTTAAAAAATGTGAGTATATCATCAAAAGAATACATCAAGTACTTATGAGCACTTGAAACCAGCAGAAAAAGGGGAGAAAATGCAGCCTTGCTTTCGGATTAAGAGACGGGTCCTGTGACGGGGTTGTTTCACTGACGGGGCTTTGAGCCATGAGAACGCTCCGCGCCACGCATGCAGGGGCCTCCAGGACAAGATGCGCGCGGCTGGGCGGGGCTGCACCCGGGCCTGGTGCGGGCTGCGGCCGCTGAGCACAGGTCCTGCGCAGCGTCTCCACCGTGACCTGCCCCGGCCCTCCCGGCCCTGGGGCCCGTCCTCGCCTGTGCTCAGGGACCATGTTGGTCCTCCCTGCAGGCCTCTGCGGCACCCCGGCCCCTCCCGGGCCTTTGTCTCGGTCTGTCTGGGCCGTTACAGCTGAACACCACAGACGTTGGTTTCTCACGGTCCTGGAGGCCAATGGTGTCTGATGAGGGCCTGCTTCCATCCACAGATGGCCGCCCTTGCCCTGGGTCTTCACATGGCAGGAGGGTAGAGGGAGCTCTGAGGGGCGTCCTGTGAGGGCAGTGGTCCCAGCTGAAACCTCCCAGAGTCCCGTCCTGACACCATCACTGGGGGCGTCGGGATTCTAGCATACACATCCAGACCGGAGCAGTCACCAGGCTGCCCCTCTGAGAAGCACTGCAGGGGGGTGTCCATGATCTGAACACGGGCGGGTGAACAGCGCTACAGGGGATCTCCACAGCCTGAACACGGGCAGGTGAACAATGCTACAGGGGGTGTCCACAGCCTGAACACGGGCCGGTGAACTGCGCTACAGGGGGTGACCACAGCCTGAAAGCAGGACTGTGAACAGTGCTACAGGGGGTGACCACAGTCTGAACACAGGCGGGTGAACAGCGCTACAGGGGGTGTCCACCGCCTGAACATGGGCCGCTGTGGCTGCCCCGTCCACACGTGCCTTCTCTGAGACAGGCGGCTCGGCCTCCTCACCGCAGGACTGGGTGACAGTCTTTTCTGCCCCCTGGGTTTCTGTGGTCATGGTGTACAAGCCTTTTCATATGCTGTTGAATTCAGGTTGCAAATATCTTGTTGATGATTTTTGCATCAGTGCTCATAAAAGATATTTGTCTGAGNCCTCCTCACCGCAGGACTGGGTGACAGTCTTTTCTGCCCCCTGGGTTTCTGTGGTCATGGTGTACAAGCCTTTTCATATGCTGTTGAATTCAGGTTGCAAATATCTTGTTGATGATTTTTGCATCAGTGCTCATAAAAGATATTTGTCTGAGTTTTCCTGTAGTGTCTGTTTTTTGGTTCAGGGTAATGCCTCAAACAATGAGTCAGAAAGTGTCCCTGCCTGTTAAATTTTTATGAAAAGTTTGCGAAGGGTTGATATTAGTTCCTCATTAAATGTTTCATGGAATTGACAGGTGAAGCTGTTGAGAGATTTAATATTGTTGTTAGTACTGATTCAGTTTCCTTACTAGTTATATTTCTATTCTTATTTTCTATTTCTGCGTGATCCAGTCCTGGTAGGTTTTGTATTTCCAGAAATTTGTCCATCTCGACTAAATTATCTAATCTGTGTACAGTTGCTAATGGCACTCTTGTAGTCCTGTTTATTCTGCAGTATGGATTCTAACGTTCCTACTTCCATTCCTGACTTTGGTAAGTTCAGTCTTGTCTCACTTCCTTAGTCCATCTGGGTGAAGGTTTATCAGTTTTGCTGATGTTTTAAAAAAGTAAGCTTTCGGTTTCATTGATCTTCCTTACTGTTTTTCTGTTCTCGGTTTTGTTTATCTCTGCTCCAATCTTTATTATTTCCTTCCTTCCGTGTGTAGTTCTTTCTTCTTTTTCTAGTTCCTTAGACTTTAAAGATATGTTGTTGACTTGACATCTTTCCTATTTTAATGTGTTCATAGCTGTGTGTGAGTGTGCGCGCTCAGTCATGTCCGACTCTTGTGACCCCGTGGCTGTTGCCCACCAGGCTCCTCTGTTCATGGAATTCTCCAGGTAAGAAATACTGGAGTGGGTTGCCGTTTCCTCTGCAAGGGGTCTTCCCAACGCAGGGATTGAACCGGCATCTCTTGCATCTCCTGCGTTGGCAGGCGGGCTCTTTACGCCTTGCACCCCTTGAGAAGCCCTGTGCACAGCTGCACTTTCCCCCATTAGCACCACTTCCAGTGCGTTCCATGTTTTGGTATGTTGTATTTTCATTTTCAACTTCCCTGGTGGCTCAGTGGTAAAGAATCCGCCTGCAACACAGGAAATGTGGGTTCGATCCCTGGGTCAGGAAGATCCCCTGGAGGAGGGCATAACATCCCACTCCGATATTCTTGCCTAGAGAATCCCACGGACAGAGGAGCCTGGGGGCTGCAGTCCATAAGATCCCAAAGCGCTGCACACGACTGAGCGACTCACACACACACACACGTGGCCTGATGTGTGGTCTTGTCTGAGAAGCGTCCTGTGTGCGTTTGAGGCCGTGTGTGTTGTCAGGAGAGTGTTCTGTGCAGCTCTGTTAGGCCGAGCTCGCTGTGTGGGTTAGGTCCTCCGTTTCCTCGCGCTCTTTCTGACTGCTTGTTCTGTGCGTTATTGAGAGTGAGGTACTGAAGTCTCCATCTATTATTGTCAAGCTATTTCTTCCTTCAATTTTCTCTGTTTTTGCTTCATATATTCTTGATGTTTTATCATTAGGTGTGTAAATATTTATAACTTGTTTCCTTGCTGTATTGAAAGCTTTGCTAGTATTTAATGTCCCCCGTTTCTTATAACTGGTTTTGGCTTAAGGCCTGTTTTGTATGATGCTGGCATAGCCGCCCTTGCGCTCGCTTGGTTCACATTTGCAGGAGTGTCTTTTTCTGTCCTTTCAATTTCAAGTTCTCTGAGTCTTTGGATTTAAAGTGAGTCTCTTGCAGACAAAATATAGTTGGGTCATGTGTTTTTATCCATTCTGCCAGTGTCTGTCTTTTGATTAGAACATTTAATCCATTTCCACGTAAAGTAATGGCTGATAGAGAGGGACTTCTGTCATTGTGCTGAGCAAAGACTTTCCAAGGACCCAGAGGAGGAGGAGAGATTGCCTATACAGGAGTGTTTGTGGGAAAGACAGCAATTTCTCAACAGTAAGCAAGGGAGCCAGAAGGCAGCCCAACAGAGCTTCTAACATACTGAGAGCAACGAGATGGCAACCCAGAGTCGTGACTTCAATACCATCTTTCAAGAATGAGGGCTGAGATACATTTTCAGATCAACAACAACTGAGAAACTTTAACACCAAGGGACTTTAAAAGACGTGCTTCAGCACAAAAGTGTCTCCTAGCTCTGTCTGCTGAAAAACCTAAAAGGCAACAGCAGCCCAGTATAAAACACTTTTTACACCAGGCTTTCATATGAAGGAACAAATGCTGTTCTGCCCGACAGACACAGGAGCTGAAAGACAGTGGAAGGTGGTGCAGCAGGAAACACTTGGAGGGTGAGAATTTGTCTCCCACCTGGACAACAGCTGCAGGGGCAGAATCCCCTGATGTGACAGTCTGGAAACTCTGGAGTCTTCTGGAGGCTTGCAGCTTCCAGGGGAAGCCTTGAAGGGTAAAGTGCAGTGAACTCTGGTCAGTCTGAACTCTCAGCGGGTAGCGGCTGCCCAGCCCTCAACCCTGAGTCACTAGATGGGGCCACACACCTGCTCCTTGGTGCCCTACACACAGCTTACAGGGACCGGGGCGGCACGAGAGACCCTGCACAGACACTGGAGCTGGACATCCTGGAGAGTGAAATCGAGCCTTAGGAAGCAGCACACCAATAAAGCTAGTGGAGGTGACGGAGTTCCAGCTGAGCTACTTCAAATGCTAAAAGACGATGCTGTGAAAGTGCTGCACTCAATATGCCAGCAAATTTGGAAAACGCTGCAGTGGCCGCAGGACTGGAAAAGGTCAGTTTTCGTTCCAATCGCAAAGAAAGGCAATGCCAAAGAATGCTCAAGCTACCGCACAATCGCACTCATCTCACATGCTAGTTAAGTAATGCTCAAAATTCTCCAAGCCAAGCTTCAGCAGTACGTGAACTGTGAACTTCCTGATGTTCAAGCTGAATTTAGAAAAGGCAGAGGAACCAGAAATCAAATCGTCAACATCTGCTGGATCATCGAAAAAGCAAGAGAGTTCCAGAAAAACATCTATTTCTGCCTTATTGACTATGCCAAAGCCTTTGACTGTGTGGATCACAATAAACTGTGGAGAATTCTGAAAGAGATGGGAATACCAGACCACCTGACCTGCTTCCTGTGAAATCTGTATGCAGGTCAAGAAGCAACAGTTAAAACCAGATGCGGAATGATAAACTGGTTCCAAATTGGGAAAGGAGTATGTCAAGGCTATATACTATCACCCTGCTTAATAACTGATATGCAGAGTACATCAAGCAAAATGCTGGGCTGGATGAAGCACAAACTGGAATCAAGATTGCTGGGAGGAATCTCAATAACCTCAGATACTCAGATGATACCACCCTTATGGCAGAAAGTGAAGAACTAAAGAGCTTCTTGATGAAAGTGAAAGAGGAGACTTAAAAAGCTGGCTTAAAACTCAACATTCAAAAAACCAAGATCGTGGCATCTGGTCCCATCACTTCATGGCAAATAGATGGGGAAACAATAGAAACAGTGACAGATTTTCTTTTCTTGGGCTCCAAAATCACTGCAGATGGTGACTGCAGCCATGAAATTTAAATATGCTTGCTCCTTGGAAGAAAAGCTATGACCAACCTAGTCAGCATATTAAAAAGCAGAGATGTTACTTTGCCGACAAAGTCTGTCTAGTCAAAGCTGTGTTTTCCCGGTGGTCAGGCATGGATGTGGGAGCTGCAGCATTAAGAAGGCTGAGCACCGAAGAACTGATGCTTCTTAGCTGTGACGCTGGAGAGGACTCTGGAGAGCCCCTTGGACTGCAAGACCCAACCAGTCCATCCTAAAGGAGATCAGTCCTGAATATTCATTGGAAGGACTGATGCTGAAGCTGAAACTGCAGTACTTTGTGAAGAGCTGACTCATTTGAAAAGACCCTGATGTTGGGAAAGATTGAAGGCAGGAGGAAAGGGGGACGACAGAGGATGAGATGGTTGGATGGCATCACCGACTCGATGGACATGAGTTTCAGTGAACTCCGGAAGTTGGTGATGGACAGGGAGGCCTGGCGTGCTGCAGTCCATGGGGTTTGAAAGAGTCAGACGCGACTGAGCGACTGAACTGAGCTGAGCTGAGCAGATACTGGGGACTGTGCCCTCATTGCCGCAGCTTCTAATAGCAGGAGCAGACAAGCAGGCGGGTGGCCATCGTTGATGTGCCCCCTCGCTGTTGGGACACCCTCCCCCTCCCGCTGATGGGACTTCCGGGGATTTGAAAGGGCAGCAGCCTGCCCACCCTTCGTCTTCTGCTTTCTGCCCCGACTGGACGTGGGTCGCTTTCTGTCCTCTTTGAGACACTCTGTGCTTTCTGTTTCTGAAGATACCTTTCTATTTCAGCCAGTTCTACAACGTTCACAGGGCTTTCTCTAAACACCATCTTCCCCACTGTATCTGTCAGAGTTTGATTAACCCTTTTGTAACTTGCCGCTTACACCCTCGTCTTTCTGAATATTTCCGTCCCTTTGTGTCTCTGTGCTGCCTTCTGGGTGATATATCTTCCAGTTCACCGGTTCTTTCTCCAGCTGTGCCCAGCTCAGCTGTCCAACCCGCTGAGGCCTGTCATCCCGCACGACGGCTCTTCTCCAGGTCTGTCTGTCTGTTTCTCACTATCCCTGCTGACTGGCCATTTTAATGCCCATTTTAATGACTTGTTTCTTGTTGAACTGGTGGTTTTGAGTTGCACTCACAGCTTCGTTTTGATTAGGAAAGCTTTCTACAGAGAGGTTGGTTTCTCCTCTTCCCTTACTCAAGGGTCGCTGCCGACCTTGAGTGTTCAGCTCAGTGCGGGAGGGCCTTTCCCACCTGCTGCTGGCCGGAGCTGAGCCGCAGCCCTGCGGGCTCGCGCTTACTCCATCCGGCCTAACCACAGCCCTCTCTGCTCCAGGCCCAGGTCCCTGTTTTGCGTGCTTATTTTTGGAGGTAGGGAAGGAGGTGAGAGTGGCCCCACCTCTTATGAAAAAGGCAGTGTCTCGGTGGTGTGTCCCTCCAGAGCTGGGGTCTGGCTGCACAGTGGGAACGGAAGAAGCCTCCCCAGGCTGAGGGGCAGACCCGGTGCCCAAGGCAGGCATCTGGGTTTTCCCACCTAAACATTCCATCCTGTGGCTTCAGTGGAGTTTCGCTGGGAGGAGAGTCTGACGTGTTCAGCCATCAACTCAGAAGGAGGCCCCCTCCCGTCACCTCTCAGAGTCCACCCNTTAAAAAAGAAATATCAGTTAAGCTAAGAAAAAGAAAATAAATACAGAAAACAATGTCATAAAAAGAAACAACACTGAGATTTTAAAAAATCCTATGTTAGTCTTTGCAAAGACTAATAAATTAGAATTAAACCTTCTCAGGAGTATGTAAAAAGAAAGGCACAAATACATTAACAGGTGAACAGATCAAAGAGGGAAGATGTAATCATCTTAATAAATGCAGAAAAAGTAATACAACGGAGCACCCATTTCTGACAAAAATAAAAACAACACAAAACACTGTAACCCAAACTGGTAACTGAACTTTCTTAGTTTAATAAAAACCACCTATTAGAATCCTAAAAGAAATACCATATTTAATATAAAATGTTAGACACATCCCTTTTTATTTTTTATTTTTAGTTCTACCAGTTTATTGCTACCAACCCATCTCCCTCCATCCTCATGCACACATGTCAGTCACGTAACCCCATGGACTGCAGCCCATCAGGCTCCTCTGTCCATGGACTTTTCCAGGCAAGAATACTGGAGTGGGTTGCCATTTCCTTCTCCAACTTTTTAAATCAGAAATAAGGAGAGAATGCATATTATCACTGCTTGTGTTCAGTAATATCCCAGAGTTCCCAGACATCTGATGAGGGAATTAAAAAAAATACAAGATTGGAAAACAACGCACAACAATTAACAGCACATACCAGCACTAATCAATCTTTAAAAAGTCATTTCAAAAAACTTCCTTTTAGAAATTTCATTTTCAGTGAGCCCAGTGGCCATGGAGGGAGTGGAGCCACCTCGTGCCAGGGCCCTGCATCTAGCCAGAGTGGAGAGCCACTGCAGGGATCCGCGTGCATGCCCCCGGGAGGGATCAGCAGCTGCCTGCACTGCGACCCTTCCTCCCGCCTTGGCAGTGTCTGTCACTGCCTGCACACAATTAAGTGCAAGCATCAGGAAGGACTGAACCAGCTCAGGCCCTCAGCCTGCCTCTAACTAGGGTGGAGACTGCCACTGCTGATGCAACTGCACAAAGGTAAAAGTGGATCCAGCTTATTGGTGTGGCTTCAGCCACTCTGGCCCTGACCCTGCCTCCACCCAATGTGTGCACACCAGGGAAAAATGGGAACAAATTGGATCTCCCTAGTAGTCCAGTGTTAAGAATCCATCAGCCCATGCAGGGGACTCAGATTCAATCCCTGGTCTGGAAAGATCCCACATGCTGCAAATCAACTGAGCCAGTGTGCCACAGCTACCAATCCTGTGCTCTTCAGCCCATGAGCAGCAACTTCCGATCCTGTGTGCTATACCTACTGAAACCTGGGGGCCTAGAGCTCGCGCTCTGCAAGAAGAGAAGCCACTGCAATGAGGAGCTCATGTACCACAAGGAAGAACGGCCCCCGTTCACCACAAGAGTAGCTCCTGCTCACTGCAACTCGATAAAGCTCACGCATAGCAATGAAGACTGAGCACAGCCATAAGTAACTAACAATTGCTAACTAAAAAAAAAAAGGAACAATCTTAGATGTGCAGTCCCAAGTGCTCAGGTCCCAGCCATACCCTGAACCATGTCAAAAGCACCATCACATTGGGAAGAAACCCTGCTCCAGACCCTCAGGCCTTGGCATCACCCCTGACAGGGCAGTGACTCTAGCCCTGCACCAGCAATACAAAGCCTGACAGCAGAGAACAGGGAAGGACGCAGCCTACGCTTGCTTTAAATTTAGCTCTTCCACCAATGCCACTGGGGACAGGCAGACTTCATAGGGATACTCCCACACATGGACATGCCTTCAAGACTGGGAACTGTTTCACATAATCTCACAGAGAAAAACAGAGAACGTCAAACAAGATATAAAGAGAGGAATGTGTTTCAGATGAAAGAGAAAAATTCATTAAGGGGATGGGAAACAAAAAGCGATAAATAATTTACCTGAAAAGAGTTCAAAGCATTACTAATAAAATGCTATCTGAAAGAGGGAAAATAAGATAAACACAGTGATAACTGAAACAAAAAGAAAATAGAAAAGAGGACTATCAAAGCTAAAGAATTCAACAAGAAGAATTTAAAATGCACAAGGAATTAACAGCAGAACGAAAAACAAGTTAAAACCGACACCAAAAACATACAAAGAACCATAAGACACTACTACAAAACAACTATATACAAATAAAATGGACAACCTAGAAGAAATGGACAAATTCTTAGAAAGATACAACCTTTTAAGACTGAAAGAGAATGAAATAGATAATATTAACAGACCAACCACAAGTACTAAAACCAAAATTACGATTTAAAAACTTCCAACAAACTCAAGTCCAGGTACCAATTGCTCCACAGGTGAATTCTATCAAGCATTTCAGTTCAGTCATGTCTGACTCTCTGCAACCCCATGGACTGCAGCACACCAGGCTTCCTTCCCTGTCCATCACTAGCTTCCGGACCTTACTCAAACTCATGCCCATTGAGTCATTGATGCCATCCAACCATCTCATCCTCTGTCGTCCCTTTCTCCTCCCGCCTTCAATCTTTCCCAGGGTCTTTTCCAATGAGTCAGTTCTTTGCATCAGGTGGCCAAAGGATTGGAATTTCAGCTTTAGCATCAGTCCTTCCAATGAATATGCAGGACTATTTCCTTTAGGATGGACTGGTTTGATCTCCTTGCAGTCCAAAGGACCTCAAAGTCTTCTCCAACACCACAGTTGAAAAGCATCAATTCTTCAGTGCTCAGCTTTCTTTATAGTCCAACTC
>SJYV01026019.1:74995-175446 GCA_006410875.1 Neotragus pygmaeus | reverse complement strand
CACTGTTGGTGGGAATGCAAACTAGTACAGCCACTATGGAAAACAGTGTGGAGATTCCTTGAAAAACTGCAAATAGATCTGCCTTATGACCCAGCAATCCCACTGCTGGGCATACACACCGAGGAAACCATAATTGAAAAAGACACGTGTACCCCAATGTTCATTGCAGCACTGTATAATAGCCAGGACATAGAAACAACCTAGATGTCCATCAGCAGACAAATGGAAAAGGNCTGCCTTATGACCCAGCAATCCCACTGCTGGGCATACACACCGAGGAAACCATAATTGAAAAAGACACGTGTACCCCAATGTTCATTGCAGCACTGTATAATAGCCAGGACATAGAAACAACCTAGATGTCCATCAGCAGACAAATGGAAAAGGAAGCAGTGGTACATATACACAATGGAGTATTACTCAGCCATTAAAAAGAATAAATTTAAATCAGTTCTAATGAGATGGATGAAACTGGATCTGATTATACAGAATGAAGTAAGCCAGAAAGAAAAACACCAATACAGTATACTGACACATATATATGGAATTTAGAAAGATAGTAATGATGACCCTTTATGTGAGACAACAAAAGAGACACAGATGTATAGAACGGACTTTTGGGCTCTGAGGGAAAAGGAGAGGGCGGGATGATTTGGGAGAATGGCATTGAAGCTTGTATACTATCATGTAAGAAATGAGGTGCTGCTCTATGTTCGATGCAGGACGCAGGATGCTTGGGGCTGGTGCATGGCGATGATCCAGAGAGACATTGTGGGGTGGGAGGTGGGAGGGGGATTCAGGATTGGGAGCTCGTGTACACCTGTGGTGGATTCACATCGATGTATGGCAAAGTCAATAGAGTATTGTAAAGTAAAGTAAACAAAATTAAATAAATAAATGTCACTTCTAGACATTGGGGGAAAAAAAAGGAAAAGGAGCACATCAAGGTTGTATATTGTCACTGCTTATTTAACTTATATGCAGAGTGCATGATGAGAAACCCTGGGATGGAAGAAGCACAAGCTGGAATCAAGATTGCTGGGAGAAATATCAATAACCTTAGATATGCAGATGATACCACCCTTATGGCAGAAAGTGGAGAGGAACTAAAAAGTCTCTTGATGAAAGTAAAAAAGAGAGTGAAAAGTTGGTTTAAATTTCCACATTCAGGAAACGAAAATCATGGCATATGGTCCCATCACTTCATGGGAAATAGATAGGGAAACAGTGGAAACAGTGTTAGATTTTATTTTGGGGGGCTCCAAAATCACTGCAAATGGTGACTGCAGCCATGAAATTAAAAGACACTTACTCCTTGGAAGGAAAGTTTTGACCAACCTAGGTAGCATATTGAAAAGCAGAGACATTTCTTTGCCAACAAAGGTCTATCTAGTCAAGGCTATGGTTTTTCCAGTGGTCATGTATGGATGTGAGAATTGGACTGTGAAAAAAGCTGAGTGCCGAAGAATTGATGCTTTTGAACTGTGGTGTTGGAGAAGACTCTTGAGAGTCCCTTGGAATGCAAGGAGATCTAACCAGTCCATTCTGAAGNCTAGTCAAGGCTATGGTTTTTCCGGTGGTCATGTATGGATGTGAGAATTGGACTGTGAAAAAAGCTGAGTGCCGAAGAATTGATGCTTTTGAACTGTGGTGTTGGAGAAGACTCTTGAGAGTCCCTTGGAATGCAAGGAGATCTAACCAGTCCATTCTGAAGGAGATCAGCCCTGGGATTTCTTGGAAGGAATGATGCTAAAACTGAAACTCTAGTACTTTGGCCACCTCATGTGAATAGTTAACTCATTGGAAAAAACTCTGATACTGGGAGGGATTGGGGGCAGGAGGAGAAGAGGACGACAGAGGATGAGATGGCCGGATGGCATCACCGACTGGATGGGCATGAGTCTGAGTGAACTCCGGGAGTTGGTGATGGACAGGGAGCCCTGGCATGCTGCGATTCATGGGGTCGCAAAGAGTCAGACATGACTGAGTGACTGAACTGAACTGAACTGATGCTATAGGAGTGTAAGAATTAATAAAAGAGAAACTGGGTGTAAGGTATTTGAGAACTAACTGCAATACCTCTGTATCTTTCCTGTAAATTAAAAACATATTCTAAAAATATTACAGGAAGTCCCCTACATATGAACCTTTAAGTTGTGAACTTTCAAAGATAAGAACCATTGATTCTATCCATGTCAAGCATGAGTGAAATTGTAGCCTGTCCTCCATCTCCTATTGCTGATGATCCTTCAGCTCTACAATCTCTCAACCGCTTTCCCTCCTCCTATCAGTAACTCTTCTTGCCTGTTCATTCAAAGTCACTCCTGTTTGCCAGCTATTGTATGGCACTACTGTACTTTTCAAAGTACTCTACTGTAGGATTAAAAACGCTTTAATTTTCTTTGTGTTTTTTGTGTATTGTTTATGTGCAAATTATTATAAACCTGCATTGTACAGTACTATGAAATAAGGGGGCTTCCTGAATTGCTCAGTGGTAAAGAATCCTCTTGCCAATGCAGAAGGCACCAGAGATGCTGGTTCAGTTCCAAAGTCCCTGCAGGAGGAAATGTCAACATGCTCTGGTATTCTTGCCTGGAGAACTCTATAAACAGAGGAGTCTGTCAGGCTACAGTCAATGGGGTCACAAAGAGTTGGAAATGACTGGGTGACTGAGCAGGCATGCATGCACTATGAAACTAGCTGCATCTAAATACAGTTTTTTCTGGTATATATATGTATATACATACATATATATACTTGGAGCCATGAAATTAAAAGATGCTTTCTCCTTGGAAGATAACCTAGAAAACCTAGACAGCATATTAAAAAGCAGAGACATTACTTTACTAACAAAGATCTGTCTAGTCAAAGCTATGGTTTTTCCAGTAATTATATACAGTTATGAACCATAAAGAAGGCTAAGTGTTGAAGAATTGATGCTTTTGAACTGTGATGTTAGAGAAGACTCTTGAGAGTCCCTTGGACTGCAATGGACATGAGTTTGAGGCAGCTCTGGGAGTTGGTGATGGACAGGGAGGCCTGGTGTGTTGCACTTCATGGAGTCGCAAAAAAATTGGTCATGACTGAGAGACTGAACTATACTTGGATATTTTAAAATACAAATTTTAGTGCTTAAAGAACAGAAAAACAAATACTAGTAAAGATATAAAACATTTGGACAGTGCTATTTATCAAATCAATACCAATAATATTTTCCTAGAACAAAATCTAATATGTGTATAATACACATTTTTCAAGTGCACGTGGGGTATTCATCACATTTTGCTATGTACTACTGTGATGAGCTGGAATTAACCAACATCCCATAGCCGGTTTATGTATAATCTGTATTATATGTTTTCTCCCCTTCTCTGTATAATGTGAGCTTGCAAGGTGGTGCTAGTGGTAAAGAATACAGGAGACATGAGAGACTAGGGTTCAGTCTCTCAATTGGGAATTTTCCCTGGAGTAGGAAATGGCACCCTGCTATAGTATTCTTGTCTGGAAAATTCCATGGACAGAGGAGCCTGGCAGGCTACAGTCTATGGGGCCAAAAAGAGTTGTAAATATCATATACAGAGTCGATACTATCCATATCAAAATTCCAATAAGTATTTTTAATAACAAATTGACAACTAAATTTAAAATAAACATAAGAATGCAAAAAACGTAGAGTAGCCTAGACAATTTTGAAAAAAAAGCAAAGATAATATGTTACTATATTGCAAGATTTCCTACATAACTGTGACAATGAAACCAGTGAGGCATTAGAAAGACTAATAAGTACTATAGAAAATGTGGAAGTAAACTCACAGATATAGTCATTTGAGTTTAGAAAAAGGTATCAATGCAATTTTACTGTGAAAGTATTTTCAATACATCCTGCTGTAGCAACTTGGTTATCAGTATTTAAAAAAAAATAAGAAACTCCATCTACAGATCACATCATCCATAATAATTAATCTGAGATTAAAGACATAAAAGAACTATACAAAAAAGATTTTAATGACCCAGATAACCACAACAGTATGATTACTCACCTAGAGCCAGACATCTTAGAGTGCAAAGTTAAGTGGGCCTTACGAAGCAACACTACAAAAAAAGCTACTGGAGGTGATGGGATTTCAGTTGAGCTGTTACAAGTTTTAAAAGTTGATGCTGTTAAAGTTCCATGCTCAATATGACAACAAACGTGAAAAACTCAGCAGTGTCCACAGGACCAGAAAAGATCATTTTCATTTTAATCCCAAGGAAGAGGGATGCTAAAGATACTCAAACTACTGTACAACTGCACTCATTTCACATGCTGGCAAGGTAATACTCAAAATATTCCATGCAGCTTCAATTCAGTCAACTCAGTCACTCTGTCATGTCTGACTTTTTGTGACTCCATGAACTGCAGCACGCCAGGCTTCCCTGTCCATCACCAACTCCCAGAATTTACACAAAATCATGTCCTTTGAGTCAGTTATGCCATGTAACCATCTCATCCTTTGAAATCCCCTTCTCCTCTTGCCTTCAATCTTTCCAGGCATCAGGGTCTTTTCAAATGAGTAAGTTATTTGCATTATGTGGCCAGAGTATTGCGGTTTCAGCTTCAGCATCAGACCTTGCAATGAATAGTCAGAACTGTTTTCCTTTCGGATTGACTGGTTGGATCTCCTTGCTGTCCAAGAGACTCTCAAGGTTCTCGAACACCACAGTTCAAAGGCATCAATCCTTTGGCACTCAGGTTTCTTTATACTCTAACTCTCACATCCATACATGACTACTGGAAAAACCATAGCTTTGACCAGACAGACTTTGACTTTGTTGGCAAAGTAATGTCTCTGCTTTTTAATATGCTGTCTAGGTTGGTCACAGCTTTTCTTTCAAGGACAAGTGTTTTTAAATTTCATGGATGCAGTCACCATCTGCAGTGATTTGGGAGCTCCAAAAGTAAAGTCTGCCACTGTTTGCACTGTTTTCCCATCTATTTCCCATAAAGTGATGGGACCAGATTCCATGATCTTAGTTTTCTGAATGTTGAGTTTTAAACCAACTTTCACTCTCCTCTTTCACTTTCATCAAGAGGCTCTTTAGTTCTTCTTTGCTTTCTGCCATAAGGGTGGTGTCATTTGTATATCTGAAATTATTGATATTCCTCCCAGGAATCTTGATTCCAGCTTGTATTTTACCCAGGTCAGCGTTTCTCATGATGCACTCTGCAAATAAGTTTAATAAGCAGGGTGACAATATACAGCCTTGATGTACTCCTCCTCCTATTTGGAACCAGTCTGTTGTTCCATGTTCAGTTCTAAACTGTTGCTTCCTGACCTGCATGCAGATTTCTCAAGAGGCAGATTCGGTGGTCTGGTATTCCCATCTCTCTCAGAATTTTCCACAGTTTATTGTGATCCACACAGTCAAAGGCTTTGGAATAGTCAATAAAGCAGAAGTAGATGTTTTTCTGGAGCTTTAATGTTTTTTTGATAATCCAACAGATATTGACAATTTGATCTCGGTTCCTCTGCCTTTTCTAAATCCAGCTTGAACATCTGGAAGTACATTGTTACCGTACTCTTGAAGCCTGACTTGGAGAATTTGGAGCATTACTTCACTAGCATGTGAGATGAGTGCAATTGTGTGGCAGTTTGAACATTCTTTGTCATTGCCTTTCTTTGGGATTGGAATGAAAACTGACCTTTTACAGTCATGTCACCACTGCTGAGTTTTCAAATTTGCTGGTATACTGAGTGTAGTACTTTCACAGTATCATCTTTTAGGATTTGAAATAGCTCAACTGGAATCCCATTACCCTCACTATCTTTGTTCATTGTGATTCTTCCTAAGGCCCACTTAACTTCACATTCCAAGATGTCTGGCTGTAGGTGAGTGATCACACCATTGTGATTATCTGGGTCATGTAGATCTTTTTCATATAGTTCTTCTTTGTGTTCTTGCCACCTTTTCTCAATATCTTCTGTTTCTGTTAGGTTCATACCATTTCTGTCCTTTATTGTGCCATCTTTGCATGGAATTTCTCCTTGGTAACTCTAATTTTCTTGAAGAGAACCTGGCTTCAACAGTACATGAACTGATAATCTCCAGACGTTCAAGCTGACTGCAAAAAAGGCGGATGAACCAGAGATAAAATTGCCAACATCCGCTGGATCATAGGTGAACCAATAGGATTCCAGAAAAACATCAACTTCTGCTTCATTGAATATGCTAAAGCCTTTGGCTCTGTGTTTACAACAAACTGCAGAAAATTCTTAACAAGATGGTAATACCAGACCACCTAATCTGTCTTCTCAAAAATCTGTATGGAGGTCAAGAATCAGCAGTTAGGACCAGACATGGAATGATGGACTGTTTTCAAGTTGGAAAGCAGTGCATCAAGGCTGTATACTGTCACCCTGCTTATTAAACTTATATCCAAAGTACCTCAAGCCAAATGCTGGGCTGGATGAAGCACAAGCCAGAATCAAGTTTGCCAGGAGAAATATCAGGTATATCAGTTATCAGATGACACCATTCTATGGAAGAAAGTGAAGAGGAACTGAAAAGTCTCATGATGAAAGTGAAAGAGGTGTGTGAAAACCCTGGCTTAAGACTCAACATTCACAAAACTAAGATCATGGCATCTGGTCCTATCACTTTATGGCAAATGGATCTGCCAACAAGGAAAACACTGAGAGACTTTATTTTCTTGGGATCCAAAATCACTGCAAATGATGAGTGTAGCCATGAAATTTAAAGACGTTTGCTCCTTGGAAGAAAAGCTATGACAAACCTAGACAAAGCATTAAAAAGTAGAGACATTACTTTGCCAGCTAAGGTCTGTAGTCAAAGCTATGGTTTTCCAAGTAGTCATGTATGGCTATGATAATTGGACCATAATTTCAAAGAATTGTTGTGGTGTTGAGATGTGGTGTTGGAGAAGACACTTGAGAGTTCCTTGGACTGCAAAGAGATCCACCTGTCAATACTAATGGAAATCAATCCTGAATATTCATTGGAGGGACTGACGCTGAAGCTGAAGCTCCAATACTTTGGCCACCTGATGAGAAGAGTTGATTCATTAGAAAAGACTCTGATGTTGGGAAAGATTGAAGGCAGGAGGAGAAGGGATTACAGAGCACGAGATGGTTGGATGGCATCACCGACTGAATGGACATGAGTCTGAGCAGTCTCCAGGAGATGGTGAAGGATAGGGAACTCTGGCTTGCAGCACTCCATGGTGTTGCAAAGAGTCGGACATGACTGTGAACTGAACATCAACACAGACATGAATGTGGTAAATGGAACAACAAAAAAAGGCATATTGTAAAAAGAAACTGTGGCTTTATGACACAAGATAGGCAAATACTCTTATAAAGAAACAATAGACATCATGAATAAATAAAATAAAACAATAGTTTTGATTTAGTAGAAGCTAAAATATAGTCATCAAAAGACAATGTATTTTGATGTTATATAGTTAAGTGCATACACATTATCTAGGGTTTTGTTTTCTTGGAAAACTGTCCTTTTTTATCATTAAGTAAAATGGCTAGACCATTCAAGTATGACCTAAATGAAATCCCTTATGATTATACAGTGGAAGAGAGAAATAGATTTAAGGGTCTAGATCTGATAGATAGAGTGCNCTTGAACATCAGGGAGTTCATTGTTCACGAATTGCTGAAGCCTGGTTTGGAGAATTTTGAACATCACTTTATTAGCATGTGAGATGAGTGCAACTGTGCAGTAGTTTGAGCATTCTTTGGCATTGCCTTTCTTTGGAATTGGAATGAAACATGTTAGAGAACTTTAAAATACCAAGGACGGCATTGTTTAAAGTGACATATCACAGTAAGAACTGATGCACACTTTCACTTATGATGTAAAACATTCTGACAGTCCTACCTAATATAATCAACCATGAAACATAAATAATAAGTATACATCTGGGAAAAGAGTTTACTTTGACTTAGAACATTTGAAACATTTTTAAGTCTTACAATATTATAATAAGTCTTACTGGTTCATGAAACATGCATAGTCACATCATGAAGCATTTTCTCAAAATCGATCTTGATATTCGGCATTTTATCCTCTCAGGTACCTGCACTGTACCAATATATCCACTGAGAATAATTATGAATGTATGACCCCAACATATATACAAACAGACAAAACTGCTTGATGACACAAACCACCAAGCAATATAGGCGGTATTGCAAAGCCTATGACTCTGAGTTAAATTTCTGTGGCCTAAACCACCACATTATTACCAGACTTTTCCTCTGAGGGTATTTTCCAGTGATAGAGTTAGGAATATTTAATTAGACCCCAGGCAGGAAGAAGTAATATCACTGGGCTGAGGAGACAGTGGTTGGAGTTTAGGTTTGCCAGAGTAGACAGAAACCAGAAAGCATAATCTTAAGGAGGAGATAGTAACAGAAAATGGAAACCCTCAAGTCTCTGTTAACATCTCTAAGTTGATGTCTAAACTTCACATGAACAACATCTAACTTTAAGTATAAAATGTCAGCAAGAAGGCTAAGGAGTTGTGGATTTCATCAGTAGGAAATGGAAGAGTTCAATACTGCCAAGTTATATTGGGTTTGCAACTACATCAAACCTCCTATAGAGCTCAAGAAGAAAAAAATCCTAGAAGTAATGACAAACTGAAATGGATCAGCCATACTATAAAGCAAATTGTGTGATAAAACAAATTAGGTGAAATATTGATAATTGGTAAATCTTGCTGAATGATATATAGTTCTTTGTACAATTTGAGTGACACTCCAAATGTTTAAAATTAATAAAAATAGAGATAAAAGAAATGTACAGGGGTATTGACTGGGTGATATTTAATTTTTAGATTATTAATTAATTTTCTAACCTCTAAGCACATTGTACTTCTCCATTTTGGTGTCCTTTAATATTTCTAGCTTTCATAGTTCAACGTGAATTCATGAGAGTTACAGCTGGTTCGTATTACTTGGAATTTTCTGTCTTTTTACTCTTGGTTGTTCTGGTGTTTGTAGTTTAAATCTACATATCCATATTATCTATTAACTTTGTAGAACAGGACATAAAATATGATTGTTAATTTTAAAATTTGATTAAAACAAAATCACTGGTCTAAAAAAAAACAGTTACTCTCAAGCAAGATTTATAAAACACATATATGTATCAAAGTAAGATACGTGCATAGATAAACTGTTGAGAGTCAATGATACAGACAGAACTTTCAAAGAAACCAGAGAAAAATACTAATTATATAAAGGGCAACAATGATAAGAATAATGACTGACTTCTTATTGAAAGAAATAGAATCCACAATGCAATGAAGCAAAAATTTAAAGTACTGAAAGAAAAAAAAAAACCTCTCAGATCAGTTGATATTTCAATATTCAATAAAAATATTTTTTTCAAAAATAAAAGTGAAATAATGATGTTTTCAGATTAAAAAGAGCTAAAAATTTGCTTCTAGCAAACTCACACTAGAAGTAATGCTTAAGGAAGTTTTTGGTTTGAAGGGAAATTATAACATGCAGAAATTAAGGTCTACACATGAAAATAAAAAGCATGGGTAGAAATGGTAATCATTTAATATAACACGATTTTTAAAAAATCTTTTGCTTTTAAATGGTAATAAAATACCTAAATAATAAATGATAGCAATGTATAAAGCAATTTGCAATATATATAGAAAGAAAATATGTAACAAAACTAAAGTCCTACAGGCACGGAAATTATAATGTGGTAAGGTTACTATTTACATATAAACATGTTGTAAACAATTATAAAATATATAATATTGATTCCATTTACAGTATAATTTATAAGGTAGTAATTATTTTGGAGTAAAAGTGATAGTGATTATAAAGTATATTTCTTTGAAGTTTTCTCTGTTCTTTCTGTAAAATACAGTGTCAATGTCTCAGGACCCAGATTAATAAACACTCAATAAAAATCTATTGAGATAGCACCTGAATATTAATTTGAGTAAATATATGATGTCAAATACTTTGAGAAAATAAATAAAAAAATCTAACACAAATTCAAAGCCCAAGGATCACATATTGTGTACAGGAAATAAGCTGGCAAACCAAAATAAATAAAATTCTGCCATAAATACAGTTTTGATAGATGACTTCATAACTTTGACAGTAGATTCTAGCTGGGGAAAATGAAGATGGGCTTCATGTAGGAGGAAGCACCTGATGTAGGACTTAAAGCAAAAGAGAAAAGTTGAAATTATGGGAAAAGATGTTAGATACTTCCTGGAAAGGGGCCTATTAAATGATCAGATAGAGGTCAAGTATTTTAAAAAAGGACAGTTTTTACTTTGCCCAGAACCTAGGCTATGTAATTATGGGAACACCCAACAAAAGCAGGAATATATAATGACATTGAACACTGAATTCTACTTAAGTAAATTTAGGTTATTCTTCCATAGACATTTTATCTAAGAGATTGATATCATTCAAGAAACTAATGGGAGCCTACCTTATAGCACAGGGAGCTCAGCTTGGTGCTCTTTGATGAACTAAATGGACGGGAAGGGGTGAAGGGTTGAGAGGCCCAACAGGGACCCCCAAAGGGATATATGTATACAAATAGCTGATTCACTTCGTTATACAGCAGAAGCTAATACAATATTATAAAGCAACTATAAACCAATAAAAAAGAAATAGTGTGCAACGTATTTCTGAGAATTAAAAATCAAATAAAGTCAAGTGAAAAGTCTCTTCACTATGGTGATACAGTAGTACAGGGCTGTGGTATTACAGTACTGGTGGTGAGAGGACTGGTAGTAAGAAGGAAATGACAGCACTCTATTGGAAAAGTAGATTTGTATAGAATTCAGTATGAAATAAGCCTTTGTAGATTTTCCTGAGCATCTCACCTGAATGCTTAATATTTTTCTAATATGTTCTTAGTTTTAAACAACGAACCTATAAAGAGCATTTTGGGATACAATGCGCCCATGAATCAGATGCAGCTGCTACCTGGACTGCACCATAAGTAATGACATTCTAAACCCTTTGTAAAGATTGTTTATTTAGATTCAGAAAAAACACTATAATGTTCTATAACAATTTATCAAATAGCCTTCAGGAAATTTCAGACTTTATTTCTGTCTCTGTACAAATCATACCGCCATATCCTACCTAAAAGCCTGAGAGAAAATTGCTTATCCAAGAATATTATTTTTTATTTTCTTGGGGAAAGATCCATATTTAGTGACCACATCGACCTGTAAAAGTGCAAGAGAGTTATTCTACCACCTGATACTCAATCAAATGTAAATCAGACTCCTAACCATTTGACAATCAGTACTTTTGTTTTGCTTCATTTTTGATAACACCTACATTAATAGTATCCAGCTGTAACCAAGAGTTTCATGAATGTTAAAACTTTTTCCTAGTTTATAATTTTATGATTATATTTTGGATAATTTCAGCTATGGAAGAGTACATTTTTTTGAATTAAAACTATAAATAATTGAGAGCTATTCTGTAAAAAAGATAACTTGAATTTAGATGGTGACAATTAATAGGCAGTTCAACAATTTCCCTGATCAAAGTAAGCATAAATATTACATATTTTGAATTAAAATATATTGGTCAATTAAGTTGATATATTAAAATTATTTTATTAATACTAAAATTTTGTTCAAAAATAATGACTGTCAATGGTTGCTACATCTGTAAATGTATCTTTTCATGCAACAAATGTGTTTTAATGGCCAAATATTAAAATAATAAAATTAAAATCTGCTCATTAAGTACAGACATATGTTCAATTGGTTATTAATCCATAAGTACAGATTTTTCAAGATCTAAACCTAATATATAAAAAAATCAATTGTGTATGAAATTTCTCTACAAGAATAGTAGGAACCTTTGTACACTTTTTCTTAAATTAACTTTAATTATTCTCTTGAGCGATATTCGTACTGCCCAAGTAATTCAGTCACACATCTATTCACATTACTGAGAAACCACATGGCTATTGTTATGACTTTACTCTTCAAGAATAAGAACCAAAGTTTTCCCTCATTGCACAAAACAGAATCAGTAAACCTCAGCTTGAATTATTGTGAAAATAAAAATGCTTTTTATTTCAATATGTCTGACTTTTCTCTTGTATTACGAAGACCTGAAATGACACAAGAAAATATTCTACAACATTTCCTTATAAAAATATCCTCACAATGTATCCCTTAGTCCTCCACTACACCCTGACATTGAAAACAAAATGAGCATCCCAGAATTGTGCTCCACTCATGATGAATTTGTACACTAGTTCAACAAGGATTTACATCTCATGATGTGTATGAAAACATCACAGCACGGAATTTTCAGCATTTCATAGTGGTGGTCTAATTCATCCCATTAGACTAGCTTTTATTTAGGGGTGTGTTTGTGTGTGTGTGTGTGTTTCTTGCTGTCTGCAATCCCAACCCTTGTATTTATCCACATGAAATTTTAAAAATTTTTATTAGCACTTCCTAGCTACAGACTCAGCTCCCTGCTTCCACAATCCTAGAAAACAACAGGAATTTGGAGTTAAGAAATCTTAATGACATTTTAATTTAATGTAATGAGAATCTGAAGTTTGGGAAAGTTAGCTGACTTACAACTTTTGTAATGTTACTGAATGGCACAATCAGGACTGAATCTTGTAAGCTTTGTTTGGTGTGTGTACACTTGTAGATTTATTAAATTTCACTGCTGCCATTTTGTTTGTTCTAAGACTAATTCCTTTAAATTTAGGATTGAACCCTGGATTTTACATCCAAGGATCAGATACACTTCTAACTTTCTACAATTTTATATCAGCTATAAATTAATATATCTTATCATATTATGTGATACCTAGCTTCTGAAAAATAAGAAGGGGAAAAAAAAAAAAAAAATTCGAAAACTTCTTACCATTAGAAGGTCCTATTTTTTTCCTAATCTTGATGCATGGTAAATACAGTAGGTCTTGGAGTATTGCCACTACAATGGATTCTTAAAGATTCAGTTTAAGTTTACCCGAGTCAACCAGAGCAAGGTGGTCAAAAAGACAATATGTGTTGTGTTCAAAATATTAATTTGTCATCATAACTCAAGTATTTGACCAAGTTCAAGGGTGAGAGCTGAGCTAGCTGTACATGCAAGTGAGCAATAATGTCAAATGCTAGGAGAGCAGATTAGGAGAGAATTTACAGAGCCTTAAGAGTTTAATAGGGCTTCCTGGGTGGCTCAAGTGGTAAAAAATCTGCCATGATGCAGGAGATCTGGGTTCAATCTCTGGGTAGGGAAGATCCCCCTGGAGAAGGAAATGGCAACCCACTCCAATATTCTTGTCTGGAAAATCCCATGGACAGAGGAGCCTGGTTCCCTACAGTCCATGGGGATGCAAAGAGTTGGACACAACTGAGTGACTGACACAACAGAAAAGTTTAATAAATGCTAAGGAGTAGGTGAAATCACATTTTTATAATGAACTAAATAGGTGGTGACAGCACATCTAAGACAAGGTTTTCTTACAAAAGAGATAAAGTATTTTTTTCCAAAAAGTATTTTATATTGTTGAAGTTTTTCTTTCATATGAGTATTGTTTCCATTGGTAATATAAAAAATTTGACACATAGTTTTGGTTTGAATATCCTCATGTGAAAAATTCTGCTATTTTAATGTGTTTTCTATTTTGGGTTCATAATCTTGTTGAAACTTGTCCATGATCAAAGTGAGGTTTTTTTCCCAAGACAAGTGATAAAATATTTTATGAAAAGTCATTTAATAAAAGCAGGCACCCACTTCACTATTTTTTACAGATTACAGAACTAATTAAAAATGAACAAAGAGAGAGAAGATCTAAAGCATACTATATATTTTTTAAATGTCAGTGTAGTAATGGTGATCAGTTAATTAATGTGCAATTAATATTTAGAAAGAAGTATTTCTGTTTATGGCTAAAAATAAATGCTTGTAGAGGAGCCTTGATTACCTTAAGATTACTAGTATCTCTTTTTATCTGTGTCTACTCTTCTGTATCTGTGAATCTCCAAGGATAAATCCCTTTGTGCAAGGCCCATGAACTGAATGTGTCCTTTACACATTGCCTTAGGAAAAGAATCATAAGGCAATTTCAAGTCCTTGGACACAAACATTTGTCAGTTGAACTTGTAATATCCTGATGTTAGTTATTAAATATAGTGTGAAAAGTGATGTTAAATGAGGGATGTTGGAAAATGCCATGTGACTAACCTAAGGCAAAATAAGAGGGAAAAAAGAATCAGGAATTGAAATTCATGGAGCAAAATCAGTATGACTTATGGAACCAGAGGAGAGAGATATCAAAAGAAAAGTAAATAATAGGTTTCTGATAAAAGAAGTTGCATTTGAAAAAAATATATACTGTCACATACTAAGAGCAAAATATTAACCAAGATTTTGTCTATTTCACAAATATTTCTGATCTAATAGCAATAAGCATAACTTTTGTGATACTGGATACTTTTCATGTTTTCATTTTTGTCTGATTCTATCTTATTTGCCCGAGTTGCCAGGGAGTCAAACAATATTTATATCATTAGAGTCACTTCTAGTGTCTTGTGCCAATAATAAAATAAATAAATAAATACATGACTAATGGGAAATTTTAGTATTAATAATTGTTTATTTTGTTTTATGCTCAGAATTTGAAACTACCTCAGCACTGGGCATAAACTGGGGATAAGTCACAGTGAAAAAAAGGAATTAGTGTATGTGTGCAATAGAATGAATGTGATTGGTAAGAGGACAATAATTAGAAATTTCTGGATGGCAGAAAGAATATGCCACCTATTTCAAGACACAGCAGAAAGAGGAGTGAGGCACCAACTTTCGTCAAACCTGGATACAAGAAGGTAGTTACGTATTCCCTGCTGCTATTTGATCGTGATTGTTAATGAACAAGTTTTCACCTGCTGCAACTGGAATGGAACTAAGTCTGTCTAAGGGTAGTGTCTTTTTTCTAGTTTTTTCTTTTCTTTTCTTTTCTTCTTCTCTCTGCTTTAAATCCTTTGGTCTGGATTAAAGGCAAGATATAGTTCATTTTGACTGATTAGGAGACAGAAGCATCTAGAAGTATTCAAGTTACTTGTTTTTCATATACAGCATACTACTATTAATTACAACAAATTATTCATCAGCTGAGACTAATATATTTTAGTAACAATTGTATGTTACAACTTTATTTGCTTTGCCTTATATAATGAATCAAATTATTTTTACTCATGACTTGATTTTTGAAGAAATTTTTAAAAAATCTTTTAGATACATGCACATGAAATTATATCATATCTAGCTGATTAATAGTGAATTAAGTCCACAGATAGTTTATTCTTTGAGGCTTACTATGAATACTGACCTAATCTAACTACCTGAATAAATTGCATTCCCCACATTATCCTACTGAATGAATTGACAACATGATACCTCTGGATATTGCCATTAGTCAAATACTTTAATTATTAGTGACATGGAAATCTGATGTAAAAAAAATAGCTATTACTTTCAACTTCTAGACTTATCATATAAACACTCTTACCTTGCCTACGTATTGTGTGTCTGTACCTGTATACTCTTCCAACAAGAAGAACTGATTCCACATCCAGCCACGCTTGGTGCGATGTAGCATTTTACCATCATCTTGTGTCAGACCCACTATCTTTTCACTTGGTAAATCACTGTTACTTTTTTCTTGAAATGGGATAGAATCGGTTGTATGATACATATAGGTCCAGATGAATAGTGATAGGCAATGATAATTCCTCATTATCTGTGGCATCAGCAGGAAAGTAAATCCAATGTACTGTCCTTTTTCCCCTGAAAAGTAGTAGGAAAAAAATAACTTATTAGACTGTTTCTTTTTCATATAACCTGTAACAGGCAAAACTTTTCTGAATATTATTTAGATGTATTATTTATATTATTGACATAGTTTTGGATACACATCAATGGTTTATCATTTAAAACTTATATTGATAGTAAAGGAGAAGTATATAGAAAAAATAAACAGAAAACAGATGAATTACTACTACTGTATTATGACATGTAAATGTGAATATATTCATGTTTTAAAATATTCATTATTTTGAAAAAAAGTAAGCTCTATAATACACCAAAGATCATATTGAGTTCCTAAAGTCCTTAAGACCAATGAAAGTGTAATATTTATTAATAAATAAATATATGCAAACAAGAACACTATTTTCTGTCCACAACCTACCAAATTTTATAAGCTTTTTCTCCTCCTCCATCTCTTTCTCTCCCTTTTCTTCTATTTTTCTTCTGTAACATGTTGAGATGTTGCCTCAAGGCAAATTAAATGATACCACATATACCTTGCATTGTGTTTTTAATTATTTAGCATTGTAAGGTTGATCCTTTACAATCAATAATTTTTTTTTCCCAACTATCAGTTGAGTAAGTGAGGAGAATGTACTCTCCTCCTGCTCACTTATAATATGCTGTTTGGTATTATAAAAAACCACATATTTATTTCAAATAATAATAGTAACAAAAAGGAAAATACAAAGTTAGTATTGCAAAATTAGATAGGCAGTTTTACCTATGAGATAATTTGATCCAGAATTTTGAAATGTTTTGGTATTTCAAAATTAATTTGCTTTAATTTGAAACATATATAATCTAGAACATTTGAGATGTTGTTACTGCTTATAATGATTTGATAAGCAAAAAATCCATCTCAAACTAGTACAGTTCAGTTCAGTGGCTTAGTCGTATCTGACCCTGTGTGCGACCCCGTGAATCACAGCACACCAGGCCTCCCTGTCCCACCAAATCCCGGCATTCATTCAGAACTGCTCATATCCTGCTCACATCCATCAAGTCAGTGATGCCATTCAGCCATCTCATCCTCGGTCGTTCCCTTCTCCGCCTGCCCCAAATCCCTCACAGCATCAGAGTCTTTTCCAATGAGTCAACTCTTCTCATGAGGTGGCCAAAGTACTGGATTTTCAGCTTTAGCATCATTCCTTCTAAAGAAATCCCATGGTTGATCTCCTTCAGAATGGACTGGTTGGATCTCCTTGCAGTCCAAGGGACTCTCAAGAGTCTTCTCCAACATCACACTTCAAAAGCATCAATTCTTCGGCGCTCAGCCTTCTTCACAGTCCAACTCTTACATCCATGCATGACCACAGGAAAAACCATAGCCTTGACTAGACGGACCTTAGTTGGCAAAGTAATGTCTCTGCTTTTGAATATGCTATCTAGGTTGGTCATAACTTTTCTTCCAAGGAGTATGTATCTTTTAATTTCAACTAGTACAGGCAAAAGTAAATAAATTATTAATTAGATTATCAAATCAAATTTAGTGTTGAAAGGAGAGGATGAAAGGAGTAGAGAAGCAACGGGGCACTTCCTGCTCATGAAAACTGGGAATTAGGGCCTTGGGTACTGGAATTCTTTTTTTTTTTCTCTTCTCTCTCTCTGTCTCTCACTCTTCTCTGGCTTCAACCTAAGCCTTCTCAACATGATGAAATCTGTAAACAGATTCAACATCTTCCAATTAAGAAAGCAACTGGTAGTCTTTTCTATTTTGAGTTTAAAAAACAAAAAATCCTAGAAATGGACTCTAATTTACCCAGCCTCAGCCAGATGTCCAGTACTAGACTCTGCACCTCTGGATTTAGTTGCAGTTATTAAGACTTCCTTGGTAGCTCAGGTGGTAAAGCATCTGTCTACAATGCGGGAGACCCGGGTTTGATCCCTGGGTCGGGAAGATCCTCTCCTGGAGAAGAAAATGGCAATCCACTCCAGTACTATTGCCTGGAAAATCCAATGGACAGAGGAGCCTGGTAGGCTACAGTCCATGGGGTCCCAAACTCTGAGCAACTTCACTTACTTACTTATTAAGTCATAAAAGTCATATATAGCCCTCAAGCTTGGCTTATATCTTATTATCTGAGACTTTTGGATACTTACCTGCATCATGAGGTCTCAACTACTTCTTTTATTAAAGGAGAATAATCAGTACCTGCCTCATAAGGTAATGTTATTTATTTTATTTTGAACATTTATCACAAACTCAGAGCTATTTATAATACAAAGATTAAATTTTTACAGTAGCATATACCTGTGACAACACTGAGGTGTGAATAATTAAGTAATTTGACAAAATTCATACAGATGATAGCACATGTTAGAGCTAGTTTTTAGATTCTCAGCTTTAAACTAATTTTTACATAATACATGAAGCTTATAGTAAATCAGCTCAGTGCTAGCATACAATTCCCCAACATGTTAGTGTTTTCATTATCAATCAACGAGGTTTGATCCCAATGTATCCCAATATAATAAAGAATGGATACTTGCTATGGTACAGATCTTGTCCAGCTATATGTACTCTAATTTCCATACCTTTTATTTAAAAAAAAAAGTTCTTACCTAACAAAATACACATCTGTAAACACAAATCTACACACTCAGAATGTGAGAAATAAAAATCATGTTATTATTTTTTATTCTGAAAGCATGGGTTGTGATAATTATTATTGATGGGAGAAATTTTCACTTATTGAGTTATGAGAAAGCCATTCTGGCTTATACTTGATTTACGTTGAACTTTATGCTAATTAAAAAAGCCTACCTGTGGTCTATTGAACATACATTGCAAATCTGTTTTAATCATTTAAGAAGAGAGTACATTTGAAAACCAAAATGGAGTAATTGTGGTTTAGTCATCCAAAATGGACATAGTTTCAGACATGTTCCTGCATCACCGAGAACTTGAATTTCCTGATTTCAGATTCAACAACACCAGGCATTCTCAAATTAACATCCTTTAGTAGCTGCAACATAAAGGTTTCAAGGTCTTCCCTTTGAACCCTGCAACCATTTTGGATATGAACTTATCCTTGCTTAACAAGTATCCTAACTCCTTATAGCTCCAATCCTAGTTCTTGATGAGCAGTTTAAGTAATTTTTAATACATAAAGGTTTTTGCCTTTATCAGTCATCACCATTTTGTAGTCCAGCAAAACACAATTCAAGTTCTTGATTCAGTGTCTCTGGAGCTCTTGTGCTCCGTTCGGCTCAACGAAAACCCTTTCTTTTTCCTTACAATAGATTGTTTATTACTTCCATCAACAGCCTCATTATAGATCATTCATTGATCATTCCTGTTGACTTTACATAGCTAGTAGTAATCTTATAAACTACTGAAACCTGGGAAATTAAATCCACAACTCATCAAACTGTGAAATAAATTTCAGAAGAGTACAACAGCAAATAATACATGCAAAACATATAATGAAAAGTATCTAATGGTCAATAGTTTAGAATATGCCCCACATTTTATTTATCAGGGATGAAAGTGAAAGTGAAGTCATTCAGTCGTGTCCAACTCTTTGCAACCTCATGGATTGCAGCCTAACAGGCTCCTGCATCCATGGGATCTTCCAGGCAAGAACACTGGAGTGGGTTGCCATTTCCTTCTCCAGGAGATCTTCCCAGAGATTGAACCTGAGTCTCCCGCATTGTAGGCAGATGCTTTACTGTCTGAGCCACCAAGGAAGTCCTTTATCAGGGATGGTGTGGTAGAAAATGATCAGCCAGAGAATCTCAAGAATAGCTGTTAACTCACTTTGATAAATAATCACACTTCCTTAGTAGACTACATTGGGTACCCTAGTTTCTTCCCACTGGGAGATTTCCATGAGTAATTGAAGAGCATTCTTCATTTCCTGTAGTTTGTTCTGTGATATCCACTTTAGATAGCATGTAAGTCTTTAAGCTGAAAAGTTCAGTTGTATTAGATGGAGCCAAAGACTTAGGCCAAGGCCAGCATTCCATAGGTCTCTATAATCTATCTTAAGAAATTTGCTTTCATTTCAGTGCAAAATGGAAAGTACTTGGAAGGCTTTAACATCCCATGCTTAGAAAAGACCAATTTGGCTACAGATTGGGAAACAGGTTAGAGGATAGGAAAGGATTTGGGGAAACAGTCTATCATTGTAATCCAGAAAGTGATGATGATGGCTCACAGATAAGTGATTTGAAGTGGACACTGAATCTCTGCTCAGATTTCCTTAGATTCTTTAATATGGCCACATACACACATTACATGCACTGCAATTTTTGTATGCTTTGCTTCTAATGGTCTGCACCTGGTACTCTCTTTGAAGGACTTCCCTTGGTTACTGGAGCCACTTTGCCCACAGGCACAGGGAGCCTAAAGTGCCTGCAAGTTTACAACTGTCTCTCATGGAATCCCTGAGCTACTGTTTAACAGGTGCAGAAATATTAAAAAACAACATGTTATTTGGATCCTGTAGTTCCCCTAAAGAATCATGCTGAGCCTGGCTGACTGAAATAACACCCTGACTTAGATTATTTTTCTTGTCTTGTTTTCCCACTCTCTCCCACACTTCCTGACCTGGAAGCAATCTGTTAACCAATCACTTGCACCCAAATCCTTGCCTGTTTCTGGGGAACCAAAGACCAGAGTAAGATCTTCATAGTCAATATTCAACAGAGAATGTTGATTGCATTGATTTATTTCAGTTCAGTTGCTCAATCGTGGCTGACTCATTGCGACCCTACAGGTTGCAGCACGCCAGGCTTCCCTGTCCATCATCGACTCTCAGAGCCTGCTTAAACTCCTGTCCTTTGAGTCAGTGATGTCATCCAACCATTTCATCCTCTCATCCCCTTCTCCTCCTGCCTTCAATCTTTCCCAGCTTCAGGGTCTTTTCCAATGAGTCAGTTCTTCATATTAGGTGGCCAAAGTATTAGAGTTTCAGCATCAGTCCTTGTATTGATTATAAAGTATTAAATAAAGGAGAAATAAATTATAATAAATATAATATAAATTATAATTTACAATATATAATATATAATAAATAGAATATAAATTATAATTCCTAGATTACTAGTTTGTGAACTAGGCAAATGATTGAAGAAAATCTTGAGCCACCTGGAGTGGCATTTATATCAGGGGCTGGGGGAAGATTCATTAGAAAAATCATTTCATTTTTCTCCTTGTTCTTGGTCAAAATGAAATCCTTCTTTTTTTTTTTTTTTTTTTTTACTGCTACTACTAACATTTCAACATAATAATAAGAAGCAAAGTTATTCACTGGTCTACTGACTTTATATAGTTTATGTATTTATGGCAACCTTTTAAACTAAAGTCTTCTATAACTCCTCATAGTTTTCATATTGTAAGGAAACTGAGGAACAGAGAGTTTAACTGACTGCACAAGTTCACATAAATAGCAACAGAAAGACTGAAAACTAAAACTAAGCATTCACTTGCAGTTGGGCTCTACTGCTCCAGAAATAGACTACTAACATCTGTGATGCTGGCAAGTTACATTTATTCCAACTCGCCTTCTGTGTTATAGGCACTGTGCTAAGTCTTTTTTCAAACACAGTTTCTATAATTCTCCTCATAACCATATTACAAGGAAAGTATGACCATATGAGAAAGACAGGTAAACTGGAACTGAAGTAACTTGTTAATATCACAGAAAGTCAGGCATGTGTGGGAAAGTAAAAGGGTCTAGGATTTGAATTCTGTTGTATTGATACCAGTGTTTCTGATATTAATTGTACTGCTGTAAAGTAACATTACTGCCCATGCAGCTTACCTGGAGGCTTCCTTTATGATCTTTAAATGATTGCATAAATCAAGGTTTTTCCTTACTCACACTCTGACCTTGAACAATGTTACCTGGTTCATCCATAGTCAAATCCTTCTCATTATTTTCAATTTCTATGTCATATTTTGTTTTCTTTCAAAATCTTCCAAAATAACCTTTTCAAAAATAGCTTAGCCAACTTCGGTCTTTATTGATTTCTTTCATACCATCCATTTATTTCTTTCATATAATTTACAATGATTTTAATTATATATTTCATTTAGTAGATTAGATGTTTGTTGACAGTTTCCTCTAGTTATAATGGATGGTTGTGGGATATTTTGTGTCCTGCATGAAACAATGATTGACATATCATAGGTACTTAATATGTATTTGTAAAATTAACTGATTAATTGATTTATTCCTAAATTGGATAATCCTCATTTGAGCCTGGGATTAAATATGAGATTGATGATATCTGATTGCATAAGTATCTAATAAAGATATGGAAAGAGATTAACTGGGAGGAAATATGCTTTTTTAAAAGGGTACTGGGGGAAAAAAGTCTTTTAAAAAAGAGTTCTAGTGTTTTTTCTAACAAGTAAAACTCAAGGTGCAGTGAAGTAAGACTGATATTCATAAAAGTTTGCATAACATGGGATTAAGTATGCACTTTATAAAGTGATTGGTATAAATTACAAATTATAGACTGTTTGAACAGTGAAGCCCTTTTATTAAATATCTTCTTTATTTTCTTCATTATTCTAAGTATAATTCATTCACCTTTAGGAAAAACTAATGTACCCCCTTGTGTGGCCAATTTAACATCTGTACATTCTTCAGCTCTTGAACAATAGTGCACATCATAAAGGGTTCTGTTGTATCTAAATTTAGCAAGCTCTTATCCCATAGGGTTTATTAAAAATTCTTCATAGCCTTTATTTATTCAATAGCAACAAGCTGATTACTAACTTTTCTATGGTTAATTATCTCTATCAGCCTAAAATGCTCTGCATTTTAATCACAGTTTTGTTGATAAATAAAAAACATCAGATGTATTATGAAGTATAATATTTTAAGTTTGGTTTAATCTTGATTTTGTAATCAAGGAATTCACTTGAATGTTGTTAACTTTAAAAACTGAAAATTATTTTATTATCATTCCCTTGTTCTCTTAATTATATTTCAATTGCATTTGACAAAAATGACTGTTGGCTATTTGTGAACCAAGAAAAAATGTAAATTATTGTAATTAAGTAGGATGTTCATCATATAAAGCTACCAGCCAGATGTTAATTATATCATTATTTCTTATCCTTAACTCAAAGTATTTTTCAAATTTCCAACCATATATTTCAGGCAAAGTCTCTGAGATAAAATATACACACAAAACAATTGTATATGATTGATTTTAGTATCTTATTTTAAGATTTGTAGTCAATAACCTACTTCCACATACATAAACATTTATCTAAAGAAAAACAAACAAACAAAAGAAACAACAAATAAACCTCTGGGTTATGGTCATATATTCTGAATCCTTTTCCAGATGAGACATATAAGGTTTGGAGAGAGAAAGAAAACTGTTAATATTTCTGATTACCCAGTTACTCTGTGGATTTGGCAAATGGCATACATATGTTGTTTTTTGCTTGGCTAGTGATCTTTCCAACACACTATTGTAGTTTATTATGCTGTTTGGTGAGATAAGTCTAACAGTTTAGCTAGTTAAATGATGCATATACAAAGAATCAATACTTTGAATGAATGAATACTATAAATGTGAATAGACACCAAAATTACAAGTCTTGTAAGTCTTGTAATCAAGGATCTATTGAATAGGGACATATAGGATTATAAAATCTGAAGACATATAAACAATCTATTGTCAGAATCTAAGAGAAATACTGTAATGTTCTAGATTAAAAAATAACTGAGAATGGATGACTATGATTTCTGGAAAAACATCAACTTTCAAACAAAAGGAAATAGGCAAGGAAAATTTTCCCCAATATCAGTCCCCTAAATGGGACCAAAAAGATCAAAACTTACATGTGACCTTCTATTACACAGATGCCCCCTTTGTAGTTGGCCAAGATACTACTGTATCTGTTCGGTTGAGGTACCCCCCTATAATATAGCAAGATAAAGAAAAAAGAGACATGTTAGGGGGTGTTATTTTGGACATATTTTAATTGGGTGACCTGTCTTACAAATGAATCATTTTAGTCAGGGTCAGATATGGGAAAACTGTTAAGAGACAGTCATGTTCACAGCTTGTTTAAGAAAATTGGCTAGTAAAGTGTTATTGGAGTTTGATATCACAAAGAGGGACAGTTTTTGTTTCTGTGTTCTTAAACACTCGAAACTAGACAAAAAGACTTTCAAGTTGGTGTGGCAAAATGACATAACATGCAGCATAAAATTGGACTATACTAAGACTAAGGGAAATGTACACCATTTAATTAGCATAAGCACATACACCAACACTTTCACCTGAGGGAAGAATAAAAAAACAAAGAACAACAGTTGGTCTATGAAAATGTATAAAATCAGATAAAGAGAAGGCTTTCCATAGGAAAGAATAATATAGAAGTTAAAAGTCACCAAACTCAACACTTCTCACAATCTGAGAGCCACTTGTTTTTCCCTTCCTGTCCTTTAAATTTCTGCTGTTACATTTTTAATTCACCAGTAAAGAATGAGAAGTTGTAGACCCTCACTGTCCATACTAGTAAAAGCAGAACTCCAGAACTATGCATGGGCTAGCTTACGCTTGCTCTCTCTATCTCTGTATATCTGTGTGTGTGTATCTCTTTCTCCCTCAAATCCTTCTCCCAAGGAAATAGGTGTGTGCACTCAGGCATGCCATGTGCTTTCCAGGAGTTGTGAGAATAAACCTTTAGGCTTTTTTCTTTTTTTCCAAAGTTTTTTGATTTTTGGTGCTGAGAGTGTTTTACAATCATAAGAACTGTAAGGGATGATCTAGCCATGACATTGCTAATCAGTAGGCTCAGATTGGCACAAAATGTAGGTGAATGGCTGCATCACTAGGGAAGCCCAAATTGGGATATACTTATATAATATTATTCAGGGGCAAAAAGAAATGAGCTATCAAGTCACTCGCACAAAATTGAGAAAAAAGATGCCTTGTAATAAGTGAAATGTTAAAATGTAGCATTCAAGTTTGAAAATATTGAATCATTAAAACGGAATGACAGTCTGGAAAAGGCAAAGCTATAGACACAATAGAAAAACCAGTGGTTGCGGCGGTTTGGGAGGAAAATAATAAGGACGAATATGTGTACAAAGGGGAACTTTTGAACAGTGAATTCTGTATGATACTACAACAGTGGCCTATGTGACATTATACATCTGTCAAAAACCCATGCAACGTTACTCAAATAATTAACTTTAATTTATGCACTTGAAAAAAATCACTTAGGAATTGAAAACAGCAGAGGTTGAATCCAAGAAGGAATGCAGGCTACTACAAGAGAATCTAACATTAAAATACTATGAAACCACCTGAGTGAAGGTTGGGGGAAGGGAGAGAAAGGTGCTGCTTTGAACAACTTTGGGAATGAGTCTCTAAGCCTAAATGGAAAGAAACCGAACATATGCACTGTCTTCTAGCCAATAAGGTTGTTTCTTCCAAGAATATAGGTTAAGAATTATGCTGCTGTACATATATACTGAAATTGAACAATTAAGCAATTGGATGGCAGATATTGGAAGTCACATTTCTCACTGCTGTTGTGAGAATTTACAGATAAATAGGGAAATGGGTTCCTTGGACTTCCAGGAGATCAAACCAGTCAATTCAAAAGGAAGTAAACCCTGAATATTCACCAGAAGAACTGATCCTGGAGCTCTAATACTTTGGCCATGTGATGGGAAGAATCGACTCATTAGAAAAGACCCTGATGTTGGGAAAGATAGACGGCAAAAGGAGGAGGGGGAGGCAGAGGATGAGATAGTTGGATAGCATCACCAACTCAATGGATGTGAATTTGAGCAAACTCCTGGAGATAATGAAAGACAGAGGAGTCCTGTGTGCTGTAGTCCATGGGGTCACAAAGAGTCAGTCATGACTTAGTGACTGAACAACAAAGGAAAGGAGGACATCATGATCCATGTGGTAACAGATTAGAATTGGAGACATCAGTGAAAACGTATGTACCTTAATGTAATCACAGATGTTTATATATTGAAACATTTATAGATATGGGTTACACATATGAATTACATGTATATTTATTTACTTCATTAGTTGAGATGGCCTGCCAACAATACTGTACAGTACCAATGAACTCACCTAGTATATCGATCTCAGTTTCTAATACCATTCCAAATTAAAGGAACTGGGGCTTCTTGGAGAAATGTCTGATTATAGAACTAGCCAAGGAAACACACAAGATAAGCCTTTGGTAGTGCCAGTAAGTGAGTGGTAGTGTTAGTTACTCAGTCCTGTCGTTTTTGTGACTCCATGAACTATAACCCTGCCAGACTGCTCTGTCCATGGGATTCTCCAGACAAGAATACTGGAGTGGGTAGCTATGCCCCTCTCCAGGGGATTTTCCTGACCCAGGAACTCAGCCCGAGTCTCCCACATTACAAGTAGATTCTTTACTGTCTGAGCCACCAAGGAAGCCAGAAAGTGAGTCAGTGCTTAAAATAACACACACATGCATGCGTGTGTATATGCACGCACACACACACACACACACACACACACACACACACACCGGAAACATTCAGTTCAGTCACTCAGTTGTGTCTGACTCTTTGCGACCCCATGGACTGCATGCAGCATGCCAGGCTTCCCATCTATCACCAACTCAAACCCATGTCCTTTGAGTTGGTGATGCCATCCAACTATCTTATCCTCTGTCATCCCCTTCTCTTCCTGCCTTTTCCCAGCATCAGGGTCTTTACCAATGAGTCAATTATTTGCATCAGGTGGCCAAAGTATTGGAATTTTAGCTTCAGTATCAGTCCTTCTGATAAATATTCAGGACTGATTTCTTTTAGGATTGACTGGTTTGATCTCCTTAGAGTCCAAGGGACTCTCAAGAGTCTTCTCCAATATCACAATTCAAACATTACACTACCCCCAGTCAATTCCTTTAATACTACCCATGCCATCTTTTGGAGCTTCCCTCTTGGCTTAGTGGTAAAAAATTTGCCTGCTGTGAAGGAGATGGAGTTCAATCCCTGGGTTGATAATATCCTCTGGAGAAGGATATGGCTACCCATTTCAGTATTCTTGCCTGGGAAATCCCTTGGACAGAGGAGCCTGGCAGGCAATAGTCCATGGGGTGGGGGGTCCACAAAACTGGACATGACTTAGCAACTAAGAGAAAACAACAACAAATCTTTTAAGTCCTTCACATTCATTCAGTATGCTGTTTCCTGAAAATATCCTGACAGAAACACTGGGGAAAAGGTAAAAATGAACTAATTGTCTAAGAGTACAACTTACATGTAATATGAAATCATACATGAAGTCATCAAAAAATCTATTTAGTAATTCTTTCACCAAATATGTACAAAGTGCCTACTGTTTATCTAGGCATTTTTCTAGGTGAACAGAGCTGCAGATTTCTTAAGGAGTTTCAGTTCAGTTTGCTTCATTCACTTAGTCATGTTGGAATGTTTGTGACCCCACGGACTGCAGCCTGCCAGGCTTCCCTGTCCATAGCCAACTCTCGGAGCTTGCTCAAACTCATGTCCGTCAAGTTGGTGATGCCATCCAACTATTTCATTTTCTGTTTTCCCCTTCTCCTCCTGCTTTCAATCTTTTCCAGCATCAGGGTCTTTCCCAATGTGTCAGTTCTTCTCAGCAGGTGGAGTTTATATTCTAAGAATATGTTCTACATATATAACATGAGAAAATATGCTTATGACATATATCTGAAGAGGTTACTGAGATTACAAGTGATTTATTGAATAATATTTAATCAAGAAAATGAAATAAAATTCTATATTTCAAATTTTTAATCAGTGGAGAAAGGTGTAAATGAATTTTCTACTGGTGGTTTCCTGTTAGCTTCCAGTGTCAAAATGAACACCAGAACCTGACAGATGCAAGTTAATAAGTGTCTCACATGCACCAGCCTACACTAAGTATTTCTCACTTAAGAAAGAGCACAGTGTTAAAAAGTTCCATGTTTAAAATTATATTTGATTTTACATAGCTTATCTCCAAAAGTAGCTCTAGAAAGCAGTAGTTCACACCAAACTGCTGGCCACCTTATGTCTTAGGGTAGAGCAGGAGATTCCAGGATCAAGTGGGTGATGGGATATGTTTGGAAGTACAGAGGAGTGGAGGGAAAATTAAGTAGTTACGAAAGAACAAATTATAAAACAAATATGCAAGCACTTATACTAATTACCATATACATATACAGATGGGAGCTCGTGTACACCTATGGTAGATTCATGTCAATGTATGGCAAAGCCAATAGAGTATTGTAAAGTAAAATAAAGTAAAAAAAAAAAAAACCTACTCCAGTATTCTTGCCTGGAGAATCTCCATGGACAGAGGAGCCTGGCAGGAGCCTGGCAGGTGACAGTCCATGGAGTTTCAAAGATTCAGACATGACTGAAGTGACTTAATACACATACATGGATTTTAAACAGGAATTTTAACTTCTTCGTTTCATGAATCTTTCTATCAATCTGATAACAATATTTTAATGCATGAATTAAGAAACAAGATTTATAGTATTAAAATGGAGATCAATTTTATTAAGATACAACTATGAATCTATTTTTTAAAAACTGATTATTATAACATAGGGCTTCTTCAGTGGTGCTAGTGGTAAAGAATCTGCCTGCCAATGCAGGAGACACAGGTTCAATCCCTGCATCAGGAAGATCCACTGGAGTAGCTAATGGAAACCAACTCCAGTATTCTTGCCTGGAAAATTCCATGAACAGGGGAGCCTGGCAGGTTATAGTCCATTGGGGTAGCAAAGAGTCAGACACAATTGAGCACATGCACCCACACATATGATAAAATAAGGCATATGCTTCTTAAATAATACAATAAATAATAAGACCTAGTAGCAGATCTGATTGGTTCCAAAGTTTACAAATAAAAAATGAGCAAACACGATATTTAGAATGTTATTTTATTTCTATTAATGATAAAGTCACAGATACCTCTAAAGCTTCTGTAGATTGATACCTACAGACACAAATTTGGGATATGTTAAACTTCAGTAAGAAATTAGTATGGATAGTAATGTAATGTTTCCCAGTTTAAATGTATGGACTCCATATTTTAAAGTAACAGGTACTTAAAATTTGAAAAAAAAATATGTATTTACATTGACATTACAGATGTAGGCAGAAGAGTAGAATAAACAGCAGTTGTGAAGAGGGATATGGGTTAATATCCTGAATTTGTAACTTTTTATGAGCATAAGGGAATTCATTAACTAGTCTTTATTTTCATCATATCTATAATAGGAATCATAAGTCTATCTTAACAGAAGGCATAAAATCATGTGCATAAAGAAACCTTGAAATATAGTCGATCTGTGTTTAAACTCTTTCTTTCATTCAAACTGACCTGTTGATTAGGTCATTATATTATTATATTACATTAATATGCAATAAAACAGTATGCATTTGTCTAGAAAACTTAAAATATGAGGTTTGAGAGGGTCGTTGTAAACTATCACATTAACCATTTTACAGGCATAAGCACATCCACAGTTTACTGTAAGTGGTAATCTGGACTCTATACAGGTAAATTCTATTGTGTTCCATGCATATCTCATCGACCATACCAATCTACTTACCAGCCAGCTGCTGTGAGGTCTGGCTGCTAACTGCCTACTGCTGCTCCCTATCAAGCTAGGAAGTTGTCTTCTTTCTCTTTCTCTCTCTTACTTTGTTCCCTCCTTATAGTTTCCTCCTGAGAAGCATATTTTCAATTCAACACCCATATCCAAATCCAAGTCTCAGTTCCAAGACTGATTCTAAGGAGCTACCTACACAATTGGTCTGAATGAGCATTTAGCATGTTAGAAGTAATCCATTCACCTATTCTTCAAATATTGACTGGTGCCTACTGTTGCCAGGCATACAGCATGATTCAGGTGCTTGTGATGCAAACAAAAGCACACAGAAAGTGACAAACACTATCCAACAAACACAATGAATGTGAATAACATATAGTAGATAGAAAGCATTCAGAACTATTGAAAAAAACTTAGAGCAATACAATGGAATAAGAATATAGAGGCTGGGCAAGGGAAGGGAAGTGACATTCCAGGTTGGTCTTATTAAGAAATCATTATTTAAGTAAATATTTGAAGAAATGGAAAACATCCAATTAGATATGTGGGAGACGTTCTTTCAATCATACACATATATGCACATGCTAAGTCTCTTCAGTCATGTCCGACTCTTTGCAACCTATGGACTGTAGCCTACCAGGATCCTCTGTCCATGGGATTCTTTAGGCAAGAATACCAGAGTGGGTTGCCATTTCATACTCCAGGGGATCTTTCTGACTCAGTACGAAACCCGCATCTCTTATGTCTCCTGCATTAACAGGCAGGTTCTTTACCACTAGTGCCACCTGGGAAGCCCAATCATTGTAATAGCCAAATCAAAGGTCCTATAGCAATTTTGTTGTTACTCAGTTGCTCAATCATGTTCAACTTTTTGTGACCTCCGTGGACTACAGCACCCAGGATTCCATATCTTTCACTATCTCCCAGAGTTTGCCCAAATTCATGTCCATTTTGTTGATGATGCCATCCAACAATCTCATCCTCTGTCATTCCTTTCTCCTCCTGCCCTCAGTCTTTCGCAACATCAGGGTCTTTTCCAATGAGTTGGCAATAGTGTGCCTGGTTTGTTTCAGCTGTGTCTATCTGAGAAAAATAAGAGGGGAGAGTATAGAAGAAGAGGACAGAGAAACTGAGTGTGGGTGGAGGGAGGTTCTTGTAGCCCAGAGAGGAAAGCATATGAAGGAGAAGGTAATGACATCAAGCAAAGTGATCAAAAATATGGGGACTGGAAGCTGTCCATTGAATTGAAGTCACAATCTTCACTATACAATTAATATTTTGCAATGCTTTTATTAGTAAATGCAGATTACATTTTACCTGGATTATTCAAATAGTCTCTAAATATGAAAAAAATTCAAGTGGTCTAGCTTTTAATTACTAGAAGGTGCTACAATCTTTCTTACTGATGAATATATTTGCAAATGTCCTAAAACCTGCAATGATTTTATGTTTCTGTAGAGTCAACCTTGAAAACTGTTCAAATGTTAAGACTCAGACTGTAACAGGTCTCAGTATTTGAGGACATGACCTCTGAAGCACAAATGCCTGGTTTCAAGTTCTAGCTAGGTGATCCTGAATGTGTAATTTAGTCATTAGTTCCTTGGTTGCCGTAGTTTGAAAGTTGTATTATCATTTTTTTAGTGTGTTGTGTTACATTAGTTGATACACATAAATTAAATGGAATAGTGCCTCACTACTAGTTTGAATGGGCTAGTTAATACAGTGATAACATTATAGTAAAATAATAATATGTACCTCACATACACACAGCATTTTATCATGGGTCAGTTAGTGAAGGTTGTTCTACCTCAATTTCGGGCTGAAGGAGACCTGCTCCAATCTCTGATTCCACTTTTGCCAAGGTAGGAAAAAAGTAACTTTGCACTCAGTCTCTTAAAATCTCCACCTAGTATTGGCACACATCAATTCCACTTACTTATTATTGACCAAATCAGGTTACTTTGTCTAATTTCAAAGGTATTGGTGAAGTGCCTTCCTACAAAACACTCAGAAATATTTGGTAAGTAACAAGAATAATCATTATGATTAAAGCCCTAGCTACTAAATGTAAGGCTGACTCTTTCTCCTGGAGAAAAAATATACAAAAATACAGCTTATGGGTCATATACAGACGTCATCAAGTTCAAACTGAGGGAGAGAGTCTGTATACCAAGTCCGGATGAAACGTCTCATGACCCAAGATCTATGAACTAAAATAGGATATCTGTTCCCCACATATGCAATAAATAGTGGTGACACAGGGGCAATACAAACATAATAAATGTTTGTTTGTTTGTTTGTTTGTTTTTTCTTCTGAAGCCGTGGCAATTTTGAAATCATGTTTGCCTGTCCTACTATCCTGGCAGTGGGAGAATCTGGCCATTATTAGACAATATTCTTCAAGTCTGATTCCTGAGATCATATCCCTTGTATACTGTTCTTTGCAGCTCTTCAATTTCCAGAATTCTTTCATATCCATTGACCTTACTGATCACATCTTAAGAAAACTGCATGGACCTTGAAAGTTAAAAAAAAATTATTAGTGAGCTTATGGACCATGGGGATTGATAGTCCAAAGATAATTTTAACAATGAGATCTGGGTTTTTTGGCCTAGGTTGTTGGTTTGGGGGCAGTACAACTCTTAAAAACTAAATGTTCCTTTTCTCTTTGGCTCCATTCAATTTCACGTGCCAAGAGACACTCCATAGGGTATTTTCTGTTTATACACAATTAGATTTTCTATACTTATTTATTATTTTTACTGTTCCGCATTTCTTGTCATTTGTCTACTTGATTTTATTTTGTTTAATCTTGTTGGGTTTTACAGGAAAAGCCACAGTCTTACTATCTTTAACATGAAAAATTTTGTCCAAGTAAAAGGATTTATTGGGAACCAAACACTTAATTGGGTCCTGAATCTTTTGCTGTAGAGTCAAGCCACACAAAATGTCTGTTCTCTTGCTCTCTGTACATCCTCAGCTAGACCAATGCCTGTTTCACTTACACTGCACTCACATGACTAACCAGGACCCAGATAATGAATGCTGGTTCTAGCTTTAGATCATAACATCTCCACCATTATAGACTATTACATGGGTGATGAGGGGCATGCCCCTCTTTTGGTTTTGCTGGTAGCCAATGAGCCAAACTGCCTTCAACTCCCCCTGTAACTGGAAATCTCCCCTTTCCACTCTGGTATGAAGGAAGGTGTCCTACCCTCTGTCTGCCACATATGGTGAGTTGTGGCATCAGGACCTTGGTTCAGACATATAAGATCCCTCATCCATTAAACGACTGATGTCTCTGATGCTGACTCTGGGCTTTCTTTGGTGTTAAAACTGGACAAGTACAGGCCTTGTAGGTTTGTAGGGTACAGCCCAACACTTGCTTATATAATTCATTGAGAAGTTTAAAAAATAGATGTATGACCATTCTCTTGATTTGCTTTTGCCATAAAAGTTTTAATCAGTCATTTTCACACAAAATATTATTTCTCTTTTATGAAAGAGCATCAGAAGGTTGTACCTTTTCTCAACCTGCCGGTACTCCATTCATGCCATCTCCTTTTCCTGCAAACAAACTGGCACTGAAAAGTAAAAGTTGCTCAGTTGTGCTCGACTCTTTGTGACCCCATTAGTCTATGGAATTCTCTAGGCCAAAATACTGCAGTGGGTAGTCTTTCTCTTCTCCAGGGATTCTTCCTAACACAGGGTTCAAACCCAGGTCTCTAGTGTTGCAGGCAGATTCTTTACCAGCTGAGCCACAAGGGAAGTAGTAGCTCTCTGAATTTATCTGTTTTTTATAGTACTTGGCTGACACAGCCATAATGACAGGTAGACTCTACTGATGCTCTGTTTTTCCACATTTCCACTCAGGCTACAAGCTCACTGGGCCCAGAATCCACCTTCCAAGTTATCACAGGTGATAGTTTTGCCAGAATTACACCCCTCTATGGAATGAATTTCTACATTTTGAGACTCTGACAAGGCCTTCTTGACTGCTGAATGGTCAGGCTTTAAGTCAGTGTTACAAATTGCATGGGCTGCTGTTGTTTGTTGGGACAGCATAGGAGTTCTAGCAGATATTTATTAACCAGTCAGATTGTTCTATAGTGGCTTGGAGATAAATGCTTATTCTTGCTCAAGATATACAACACTGTGGTTTTCCTGGGAAACTGTGATAAACCTTGTCACCAGGAACCCAAGGCAAAGGACATTCCATCTCCATGCCCCCAGAATTACCAAGAGAAGGAAGAAGGAACATAGGGCCTCTCAGGCTGACCCCTAGGCTGTCCACACAGAAGAGGAACATTCACTTGCACTCATATTTTAATGTGCAAAACTAATTCCATGGTTATGTTTAAATTCAGAAGTTAGGAAGGAGGACAGTTTAACAACGTATTTGGAAGAAAGAAATCCAGAAATATTTGGTCAACAGTCTGGATGATTGCTTATGAAAGTGCTTGTTACATGTTGCATTGTATTCACCAAAAAGATATATTCAAGTCCTCACCCCTGGCACCTATGGATGTGAATTTATTTGGAAATCGGGTCTGTGAAGATGTAATCAAATTAAGATGGAGTCATTCTGAATTAGTGTGGGCCTTGATCCATTATGACTGGATTATAAGAAGAGAAGAGACTAATATAGAGAAAAAAAGGCCCTGGAAAGGCAGATATAAATACTGGAATTGTGCTGCCACAAAACATCCTACCAGAAACTGGAAGAGATAAAGAAAGAAGTATACTCCACTAGAGTCTGTGGAGAGAGTAGAGACCTACAAATATCCTGACTTCAGATAGCTAAGTTTCATAATTGTTAAATAATAAATTTCAGTTTTTTTTAAGCCATCCATTTTATCGTGCTTTATTACAACAGCCCTAGGAAACTAATACAGTGCTAACTAAATATTAATATTTATTACCAGTTTGTAAGATTTTCTTCACTGTATCTGGTAAAGGTAAGAGATTTCTTTTTGATGCTTTGATATCAATGAGAATATAATATTCAGTGAAGGGAGTTAACATAAAGCATTTTTAGGACCATAAATTGGAATTGTTTCAGAAAGCTATGCTACCTACTAGCTATCAGAGTGTAACTTTAGGTAAGACACTAACTTCTCTTTGCATCTTAGTTTCTTAATTTGTAAAACTTAATACTTGTGAACTTGTTGCTAATTCTCATAAAAAGCTTAGAAAAATGCTCAATTAAGTTTAGGTATCTTTAAATTACATGTGACTCTTTTTTTCAGACTATTATTCAAAACCAGAAAAGGCTTTTCATCTGTTTATATTAAATTATCTTGCACAGAGCAGAGGAGATTAGAAGTATATGTTGATGGATTAAATACTTTAATAGACTTAAAATGCTTAATATTTAGTATATGGAATTACCTAGAGTGTATCTTAATTTCTTTTATATTTCAAACTGAAAATATAATGTAATATTATGGAAGAAAACTATATGAGGTACTCTGATATCATTAAAACATAAAGTCATATATTAAACATGGCAAATTGCATTTAAGCAATTTTTATTAAAATCTATTATTTTATGAACATATACACAATGTCTTTTTTCAGCCCATATGAATGAAAATACCAGGAAATTTTCATTTATATTCTTGAAATGTACTATGAATTAATCTCTACCAGATCAACAATAAAGATTTCTTGGCGCTGATGCCAATTTAAATGTTACTATAGCAATCACCATGGTAATGTTTTCCATTAGTGTTCACAGTCACAGCATAACATGAGTCTAATGTACCACTTGGCAGGCTCATAATGGATCTACAGATTATTTAATTTTACCAGTCAATAAAATCTAAACAGGCCAAAAAAAAAAGAAAAAAGCATCGACCATGTACTATCCCTAATTTTTAAATTTCAAACACTCACCAAACTTTACAAATAATCTAGTGTAAAAATACATTAGCATTGTTCCCTTGCAAAGTACCTATTCAAACACAATAAAGTTACTAAGAAATTTCTTCCTATGTCATTAACAGACACTGATATTAAAAATCCAGTGTTTATTTCATCTGCAAAGTTCATCTGAAAATAAACTCACATATGATAGGTAAGTCATTATTATGAAATCTTATGGAGGGAAGGAAAAGGAAGATAATAGTGTTATTTATTATTATTATATCTAGCATTTATGAAACACATCTTATACCTCAGGCACTGTTGTAAGTGCCTCACAGTTTTGGTAATGCGTCTGTTCAGTTCACAAGCAGTTCATTACTCCAACTCTAGTTCATTGGCATTGGGTTGCACTGCCATCTTGAAGTTCTTTATAGCTGTTTAGCCACTGAAGTTTGAGTGGATGTGATCTCTGTTCTTTCTGGAAAAAAAATGTATGAACTGCTAAATAATCCTGCTACTATGTTTTTCCCTTTGTCATACCAAATAGCAGGACTTTACACTAGGACCCAAAATGAAGACCACAGGAGCTCCCTGACATCCCCACTAGGCAAACTATACAGAGGGGGAGAAAAAATTAAAATTTTTGTTTAAGCTCCCTGAACACCTTAGTCCTTTAAGGCTGATGAATCGATCTTAAATCACATAACAGTCTCAAAATCTGCTTGATGAAGTGCTATATTATTCCTACTTTACACACACAAAAATGAAAGTTTAGAGTGTTTAAATAAATTGCCCAAGATAAACATCCATTAGGTGATAAGGGAGAAAATTAAAATCAGCTCTGAGAGCTGACAGCTGGTATCTGCTCCGGCAACTAAGAAAAGGTTGTGGTTTCTTCTGCTGAGCACAAACAATTTAACAGAATACCATCACTAGATGAGCTCCCTCTATGAATGAACAAGACAAAATTCTCAGGCACTAGGCACCCTCAAAATGACCAAATATCTTCCTCTCTTAGTCACTATGTCTTTATCAAAACAACTTCAAACTCTTTTCCCAGGTACCGTATAGAAAGTAACATACATGTACAGAATTGCTTCAATTTCCTGGTATTACCTTAATTAGTGTTGATCCCTGCTTTTATCAACACAGTCCAAATGCCCAATCGTACCCCTAAACTCTATGACAGGCTTATCTTAACTTCCTTTGCCCCAAATATCTCCAATTTCCCAATGATAGCACTATATCTTGTTGCAGGAAGTTAATATGCCAAATTTTGACTAAAACTGTGTTCCCGGCTGTCCTTTAGGCACTGGACTTTTCAGTGAGAATCGAGGTTTATACCTCGGGAGTCTGGTTCTATTGTCCACCACACAACAACTGTGCTGTCATTGAAACAGAGCAGTATGAATTTTGAGAATCAATGAGGTTACTTGGGTTAATTCCTTTCTTAATGTAATTCCATGATAAATAGTTTTTACTTTGAATAAATCAAAGGGTGAGATTAAAACAATATCATTGTCAAAGAATTGTTAAAAATGTCAAAGAACAGTGTGGTAAAACTGACACAAATATGACATTTTGGGGTATTGTGTATGAGTGCATGTGTGTGTATACACACATATGAATTTATAAGGAAGGTTGTTAAAGAATAGACTCAGTTCTTACATCAGTGCCCAACCTCAAGGGCAGAGGGCTGAATAAATTATACTCTCAGCTCATGGACTGTAATTATTATCAGATCATACAAGGACCTTCTCTTGTTTCTTGATTTATTTTTATATTATTCCCATTTGCCATTCTCACCTCCCCCAGTTTTCTTAAGGATTTTTCAATAAATAATATAACCTGGAAATCAAAGAGTTTTATTTCTTTTTTAATTAATTAATTNCTAATTAGATGGATGAAACTGGAGCCTATTATACAGAGTGAAGTAAGCCAGAAAGAAAAACACCAATACAGTATCCTGACACATATATATGGAATTTAGAAAGATAGTAATGATGACCCTGTATGTGAGACAACAAAAGAGACACAGACGTATAGAACGGACTTTTGGGCTCTGAGGGAGAGGGAGAGGGTGGGATGATTTGGGAGACTGGCATTGAAGCATGTATACTATAATGTAAGAAACGAGGTGCTGGTCTATGTTCAATGCAGGATGCTTGGGGTTGGTGCACAGGGATGATCCAGAGAGATGATGTGGGGTGGGAGGTGGGAGGAGGATTCAGGATTGGGAGCTCATATATACTTGTGGTGGATTCATGTCGATGTATGGCAAAACCAATACAGTATCACAAAGTAGAATAAAGTAAAAATTTAAAAAATAAATAAATAAAAATCATTATGACAACTTGGCCCTATTTTTAATAATAATGAAAACTGGACAAGTGTTTTTCTAAGACCAATGTATTTTTCATGCATTTTCAAACATATTTTTCATCCTCTGATAATTGGGAGTTGTTTTAGTGCTCTGTGCATTTTCAAAGTGTGATTGCTTACATAATTTTAAACATTTCTTCACTGTTTCCAATATGTTCTTATTGTTACTCCTACTCTCTTCTTTCATGATTGATGATATGGTATTTTTAAAAGTCAGTGAAGATTTCTTTTGAAAAAATATGTTGCCTAATCAAGTAAAACCCTAGCAGGGCAAAAGCATCTTTTATATTTCGTTTTCTGCTTTATTCTAAAAGTTTAGACAGGAAAAGTCCTGAAACATGTACAGAATTTTATAACTACATTTTTCCAAATACAAGGGTAAAATTCTCTAAAAACAGTATTAGAAACTGACAGTTTGAGCATTTTGTGAATATAACAAGAATAGTTAGCAAAATTATTTATTAAACAGCTACTCTATAAGCACTTTTGAGGCAGGAGGTAGATGGCAACCCAGGGTAAAACAATGGGACATTTTTCCCCTGTGGACCAATATACCAAGATAAGAAGAGCAGGACAACTGAAAGGGAGCCAGGGCCCTGCCCAGACAGAAGATGAGACCACATATTCCTCATTCTCAGTCAGAAGATCTTCCTGACCACACATGGACAGAAAGATTCCTTGGGGTTCAAAAGGGGAGTGATGTTAATTGATGACACTACCCATAGACGTCTTCAGTAGAATCCATCTAGACTAGTGATATGTACACACACATGGGAGGATCTTGAGATATACCAAATATGGAATCTGAACCAAGCAAGTCAGAATTATTGGTCAAGAAAATGTGAAAGAAATGCCTCATAAAATAAATGCCTGATAAAAGTAATTCAGGCCACCACAAGGGAATGACTCCGCAGTTCTCTCTCTGAGCCCACTTGTGTGTCTGCCCACCCATATGTCTATCCACATGTGCTGTACTTTTTTTTCTTGTAATAAATACTTAACTTTTTTTCACTACTTTCCATCTTTGTGGGAATTCTTTTCTGCAAAGTTGAAAGGCCAAGACCCTTATGGGGTCCAGTGACTAGCATTTGGTGTTCTCACTGCTCTGACCTGATCTCAGTCTCTGGATGGGAACCCAAGGCCTGCTTTGAGCCACTGCAAGCCAAGGCCATCAGAGATCACTTTGATGTATGCATTATCATAATCCCTCTTGCAATAATTTTAATGATCCAATTGTCTACATTTTCACCTGAGGAAATTTAAATTTGAGAAGATAAAATAAGTTTCCTGAGACCACATTGGAGGCAAGAGATAAAGCTGGTGTTTCGGACTTAAGAATCCAAGCTCTAACTATTGCAGTTAGCACTTAAGTAAATATGATTTGTTCCCTACTCTGTAGCTCAAAAGAATGGCAGGAAGATTTGCATTGGGAAAGGGAGAAGCAGGGATATAAGAAACATAAAGTCAGTATCAAATCAAAAGTTATAAAAAACACACCTTCCAATATAGTATATGAATCAGTTTCATAATTAAGCAATGTAGAACTTACGGAAGGAATTATTTAACAAAGCACAATTCACCCCATATACTTAGACCATTGCTTTTCTTTACTGAAAACATCCAATAACTCTTTATGTTATAATCTTAAAACTCTAAATTGGGTATGTTTTCATTTTTGTTTTATAACTGCAAATGAAATTTTAGCCAAAATGAACACAATTTTGCAAGATAAGCATATTTTTTCTACATGTCATTTGGGTTGAGAATCTTGTCATTATAATTGTTTACTTTGCACAAATGTTGTAATCTTATACACGTACATTGAGTAGTGTGCTGACAGATGCTTTTAAAGAAGGGTGTCCAACCAGTCCTTGATGAGGTCAAAGGTCAATTTCTCCACAAATACATTGTATATCAGGGATCCAAAACAATACGACTAGGATCAACTATACCAGACCACCTTACTTGCCCCCTGAGAAACCTATATGCAGATCAGGAAACAACAGTTGGTACCAGACATGAAACAATTGATTAGTTCAAAATTGACAAAGCAGTATGTCAAGGCTATATATATTTTGTTACCCTGCTTATTTAACTTCTATGAAGAGTGCACTATATGAAATGCTGGACTAGATGAAGCACAAGCTGGAATCACTATTGCTGGGAGAAATATCAACCTCAGAAATGCAGATGACACCACCCTTATGGCAGAAAGTGAAGAGAAACTGAAGAGCTTCTGATGAAGGTGAAAGAGGAAAGTGAAAAAGATAGCTTAAAACTCAACATTCAAAAAACAAAGATCATGGCATCTGGTCCCATAACTACAAGGCAAATAGAAGGGGAAAAACTGGAAACAGTGACAGATTTTATTTTCTTGGGCTTCAAATCACTGCAGATGGTGACTACAGCCATGAAATTAAAAGATGCTTGCTCCTTGGAAGAAAAGCTATGACACACATAGACAGCATACTAAAAAGTAGAGACATCATTTTTCCAATAAAGGTCTGGCTAGTTAAAGCTATGGTTTTTCAAGTAGTCATGTGCAGATATGAGAGTTGGACCATAAAAAAGGCTGAGCACCAAAGAATTGTAGCTTTGAACTTTGGTGCTGGAGAAGACTTCAGAATCCCTTGGACAGCAAGATCAAACTAGTCAAGCCTAAAGGAAATCAACCCTGAACATTCATTAGAAGGACTGATGCTGAAGCTGAAGCTCCAATATCTGGCCACTTGATGTGAAGAGCCGACTCACTGGAAAAGACCTTAATGCTGGGAAACATTGAGTATAGGAGGAGAAGGAGACAACAGAGGATGAGATGGTTGGATGGCATCACTGACTCAATGACCGTGAGTTTGAGCAAACTTCAGGAGACCGTGAAGGACAGGGAAGCCTAGTGTGTAGCAACCCATGGGGTTGCAAAGAGTCAGATATGACTGAGTGACTGTACAACAATAACCTAATCTGATTGGTGCTCAAAATACTGAGCACCAACTAAAAGACTGTCTAGGGTCCTGGGACAAACAAATGAGAGTAATACAATTATCTCTGAAATTTTAACCACAGATCATCAAAAAAAGAGGAAATGAATATGAAAAGAGAAACTATAAATGTGCCAGAATATAAAGGTAAGCATGACATAATAAAGTGATGAAAGTGGAACATGTAGGACAGCAGATCTTCAGAAGTAGAGAAAAAGATCCAATCACATAATTAGACTTTCTTTTGGAAACTCTACAGAAGTATGAAAATCATGTTCAAAACAATCACACAGATAGGATGAATCAACATTTGGAGACACTTGAGACAATTCTAGAACAGATCCTGCTGTCCTTAGTGCTTTCAAGAAGGATAGAATTTCCCTCAATATTTAGGAAAAAGGAGGATCAAACCTATTATGGAGTTCATTTTTCCCCTTTGGAGAATTTTAAGACTAACTGTCCCTTATTTTAGATACAGAAATATACAGAGATATATACAGATATATATGTCCTCCTTACAATAAGATACTCTTTCCTGCCTTAGCTTCAGTGAATCTACAACTTATAATCAGGATAAAAAAGAGAAATAAATATTTTGGACACTAAGAATTAATATTTATATATTCCATAGTAATTGTCTGAAATTCTTATCACTATATAGATTTTAATAAAAATCTAGCTTTGTATACATACAAAGATGACTATTATATCAGAACCACTTGTTTCATGAAGCAAGAAAAAAATGGGAGAATGCACATTGTTACCAATAGGTGAAAAATGGAAAATGTCCAGTTCACATCTTTATTATGAAGTTTATATGCATCTAAGTATGCATAATATAACAATCTAATTTTAATAAATTAAAGCAATTATAATCAGAATATTATAAGAAACAGCAAAATTTATCAACATACTAGAACTTGCCATTCTTTCTGTCTAAAATGATGTGTCTTTTTTTTATATTCCATCAGAACCAATTTAAATATTACCTCCAAAAAAGTCTCCTAGTTACCCTGATAAGTTCCACCCCATCCTCCTCATTACCTCTATACCCCACTGCCTATTTCCTTAGCATTCATCAGTACCATGTTTATCTTATTTATTATTTATATTACTTCCCAGGAAAGTTCAATCTGATGACTAGAAACACTTTGTGTCATGTTTCCTGCAATAACCTTAACACTCAGAAAAGTGCTATCTGCATAGTAAATATTTGATAAATATAACTAGTTTTTATATTTTATGAATATTAACTCCATTTTACATGGATGAAGAATAAACCATCAAATCAGTAACATTAATCACAAAGATAGCTTACAAGTTAATTTTAGTGAATGTAACAAAGCTTGCAATCATTATTACCATTTTTATTTGGACTATATTTTTCAAATGATAGCAAAATTCTCATACAAGTAAACCATCATTATAAACTATGCACTTTAAGGTCAACAATGTCATTCAGTTTATAGTTATTAATGTAATTCAAAGAATAAAAGGTAGAAGACCATAAAAATGATAGAAAAGGAAAATTAAATACCTGGCTAAAATATGTGATGATATGAGTTACTATGAAATGTTATTACCATTGATTTAAAAGACTTTCATAACTCATTCACATCCTCAAGATCCATGTGTAATGTACTCATCCTAACTAGAAGCAATAAACTTTATAGTATTTAATCTAAGACTGTATTCTATCTTACTTTAAATATGGTATAAATTTATGCCACATAATTTTTCAAAATGTAAAATATTGTCATTGTATGCTATTTCAACTTAAGAAATCACATGATAAGTATGTATATTTATATTGATAATGTTGTATGTGACTTTCAGATTTACCTTATCTAATTTCAAGAACAATGAAAGTAGTCATCAAATTAAGCTAGGTCACTCTTATGCTTTTCTACATGGAAAGTTTCAATACACTTTAAGATATAATGAACCTGAGCAAGAACATTCTTAATAATAATAACAGTGGTTGTTATAGTATCAGTAGTGTCTCTTCATAATATACTGTAATGTAGGTAATGCTAATATCTTTACTCAGGAAATTCCAAGAGCCCTGAAGCATTAAAAATCTTTTTCAACCTCATACATGAAGTATATAGTAAAGTTACTTTTATATTTTAAATGTATGACTCCAGGACTTTGCTTGCCCTTATGACCATAAAATATTACCTATCTAAACTTAGTGCTCATTGCATTTTACTATATATGAGAAAATTTGTACACAGTAAAGAAGATAACTTACCAACAAGACAGAACCTGTAAATGGAGCTGGGAAGAGACTGTATATTTACTTACACCATCAGCCAAGTGCATTTTTGCTATTATTTTTATAAACTTGTATGTTAACTACAAATATTTTAACTTATAAACTGTTAAGCAGTCCACATCTTTGTTAGGTCAATATGAAAACTCCATAAATATCCTGAAAGCTTTGGTCTTTCTTCCAGGGAACTCACACCAAATCATAAATATTTTTGTAAGGATTCCAGGATAGTTCTGATCATTTGAAATGTATACTTCAGGCCCTTTGAGGCTTTGAACATACTTTTAAGATTCATAATATAGCAGATAAATTAAAATATATAAACCAATTGCTGAAGACTCAGATCCAAGGCTGAGAAGCACTGATGTATTTCTAGACATGATGAAGGGTAGGTTAGAGATAAGGGAGAAGAGGTTACCAAGATATATTCTTAATTTACAAGATTATAGTTTTTGGAATATATCATTAATTAAACATACTAGAGAACAGATCAAGATTGAGATTGACATGTATACACACTAATATGTATAAAGAAGATAACTAATGTGTTCCCTGGTCTGTAGCATGGGGGACTCTTCTTAATGCCCTGAAAAGAAAGTGAAAAAAGAAAAGAAACTGAAAGTGAAAGTCACTCAGTCGTATCAGACTCTTTGTGACCCCCATGAACTATACAGTCCATACAATTCTCCGGGCCAGAATACTGGAATGGCTAGCCTTTCCCTTCTCTGGAATCTTCCCAATCCAGGGATACTTAATGCCCTATGATGACCTAAATAGAAAAGAAATCCAAAAAGAGAGGGGTATATGTAAAAAAGAAAAATTAAACATACTGTTGGGTAGGTGAGCAATTAAAATTTCTTATCTTATTAGGGAAAAGAGATATGAAAGTTTTCATAAGACTGGTTGAAGGACAAGACAGTAAAAGATCAATGTAAGATATGACTAGTATTTTATCTTTCAGGATTTGATATTTTGTCTTGTAACACCACAGAATTACAAATCATAAAGACATTTTTTTCTATGTATGTCTTTTGAAAGCAGTAAAGAAGAATAGAAAAATGGTTTTGGATTAACTTGGAAAGCAGCTTATAAAAGGGAGTTATAGCCCTACTTATTGTGTGCTCCCTATTTCATATTAGGATTATTGATTTCAATTTTGGGATAATATCAAACAAGAGTTCAATTTGCACAGGACAACTAGAATGGTATAGCAGTCTATAAAACATTACTTATTTTAAACTGAAGTAACGAGACCTGTTCACACTGAAAGTAAAGTATAGGCTGGACAATGTTTTCTTTGAATGCTTTTCTTTTAATACTATTATATAATGGTGAAATAAAAATTAATACCAAGGAAAACTAAGAAAAAATAGAGACAATAAAGATAAATATTGCCACTTACGGCAAGAGGAGATTCTCTAACAACTGAAGCTTTTGCAAATGAAAGTGATTTCCATGTGATGGTCTTCCCAGCACATGTCCCACAACAGCACAGAGCCTAAGACATGAAGCAGATCTTCAGTGATTAATAAATTCAAAGCTAAGAAAATGAAATAATCAGCCAATGGAAAAATTAATTTCTACAACTAACCAGAAGATATTTTTCTTCTGATAGTGAACTTAAAAGAACATAAAGGATGCATATAGGATTCTGAACAGATTTCTCAATAAACCTGCACATATTTAGAACACCACATTCTGCTATTGATGTTATGAGAAGTACTGCTTCTACCAATACCAGCGAACTGTAAGATGGACTGTCATTTCCACTATGAAAATGGAATACAATCAGTTTCTTAAGGTGAAAAGTTCATAGGTATCAGTTTTGGTATTCTTGAGCAGTCATCATGAGATACTTTTGCTCATCTGTCTCCTTATACATACACCTTATGTATATTAACTATACAAAGAACAGCCTTATCAGTTTCAAGTCCTGATTTTTCTTAATGTTTCTCCAAAATTTTCATGCCGCTGTATGCAAGTCAGGGCTACATTCCTGGACCTGCAGTCAAACCTACTATTCAGTAGTACCATGTCTCTTCCTTCCTCTTATCTCTTCTTAATGAATTGTGACCTCGGTAATATTCAGCTTGGAGAAGGCAATGGCACCCCACTCCAGTACTCTTGCCTGGAAAACCCCATGGATGGAGGAGCCTGATAGGCTGCAGTCCATGGGGTCACCAAGAGTCAGACACGACTGAGCGACTTCACTTTCACTTTTCACTTTCATGCGTTGGAGAAGGAAAGGGCAACCCACTCCAGTGTTCTTGCCTGGAGAATCCCAGGGACAGGGGAGCCTGGCTGCTGTCTCTGGGGTCACACAGAGTCGGATACGACTGAAGCAACTTAGCAGCAGCAGCAATATTCAGCTCCCCATAAGGCCCATCCCCTGGAGAAGGAACTGGCAATCCACTCGAGTATTCTTACCTGTAAAATTCCATGGACAGACGAGCCTGGTGGGTTTCAGTCCATGGGATCACAAGAGTCAGAGACTACTTAGCAACTAAACCACTGTCATAAGGCCCATTTCCAGTCAGTTAGAAGGTAAAGTTGGGAGAGGTGGAATGGTGGAGAAGTGTTTCTATCAATAAAATCGCCCATTGAATATACTGACCACGTTTTATTAGCGTCACATCTAAGGAGCTCCTTGAGTTAGAAAAGCTACTTTTCTATTACAGTTCACTGAATCATCTTCCTGAAAAGCAAGCCAAATTAAGGATGAAAAAGCACTTGTAGTTAAACATATTCTTTCTTGGAATTAGAGAAGGTGTAGGCGTAGGAAAAACTGAAGGTGTAGGGGTAGGTGGAAGGAGCAAAGCAGTAAACCAGGAAACAGAAATAGAAAACTAAAAATTCAATGAAGGTAAAAAAGCTAAAGTAGTTAAAAGCAGCAAGAGAAATAAATTATCACAGGTCATCGCATCGGAAAAAATAAAATCTGCCTTCTATGAATCGCCACAGATTTACATTCAATTTGGAAGAAATCAGTGGGAAACCTACAACACAAATGAAGTCTATTTTAGCCACCAAACAATTCAGAATTCAAGCAGAAGTAAAAGGTTAAAAGAAGATGGATGTGGATCATTTTTTTTCTCAGAGATAATAGTTATAGTTAAAGATAAATATATTTAACACTTTCCGTACAATACATGTCACCAAGCATATTTGAAAATTAATGCATTATATATAGTTATATACTTGGATTATGTATAGTTATATACTATATATCTAATTATATATTTATATACTTGCTCAGTGCCTAACTCATGTCCAACTCTTTGTGACCCTGTGCAAGGCAGCATGCCAGGTGTCCCTGTCTTACTCTATCTCCTGGAGTCCTCTCAAACTTATGTCCATTGAGTCAGTGATGGCATCCAACCATCTCATCCTCTGTCACCCCCTCATTTGATGTATCTTATCAGTGAATTTATTATTGAGAACATTTTAATCACATGTTAAAGACAAAAAGTTCTTTACATAATCTTAACATATGCTTACTTTCCTATATATTAAATACGTTAAAAAGCTACTTTTAGTGGGAATTTCCTCGCCGTCCAGTATTGTTGCCTGGGGAATCCCATGGACAAAGGAATCTGGCAGGCTATAGTCCATGGGGTCACAAAGAGCTGGACATGACTGAGCAACTGAGAATGTATGCACCAGTGACCAGTGGTTTCACTGTGTGCTTTCACTGCCCAGGGCAAGCTGTGTGGCATGACCAAAAAAAAAAAAAAGAAAATCTACTTTTAGTAAATTAACTACTTATACTTAAAAGCATTTCTCATCTTGGGGATAAAGATTAATTTCACATGAGTTCCACTGACATAAGTCAAAATACTGGATGAAAAGTAATGAAAACATTAAATGATTACATTTAGAAAAATGATATAAAGCTGTAATTTTAATAAAATGTGTATCACTGATATTTTATAAAACATCTCTTATTTGTAGAAAGTTATTGCATTGTAAGACTGTGTATAGATTTCTAGTTACTTATTTTCTAAAATCTGTTTTCAAATCCATATTTTACATAAAAATATTAGTTATAAACACATAAGGATATGTTTGTCAAAACTCACCATCTAAATTAATTTTTCATTCTGGGGTAGAATTCACTCACCACTCTTTCCATTTGGGTTGTTTACCTACATTTTTTTGTACTTTTAGAAGAGTGCAATTTAAAATGTCTGTTAGTTACTTGGTCGTCCCTGACTCTTTGCAATCCCATGGACCGCAGCCCACCAGGCTTAGCTATCCATGGGATTTTCTAGGCAAGGATACTGGAGTAGTTTGCCATTTCCTTCTCCAGGGGATCTTCCCTACCCAGGGATCGAACCCGGGTCTCCTGCACTGCAGGCAGACTTTTTATCAACTGAGCTACCAGGGAAGCCCATAATTTAATATGATCATTGAGGTATAATGTGAGACATACACAATTGACATATTTATCATGAAGTAAATTTTATTCCTCCCTGAAAATGCTTAAAGCTCAGTTTCAATGCAAAACTGCAATAAATACAGCTTAGTTTTGAATGAAATGGAGAGAAATCTCTATGCCTGTGTTTAAATAAAGAGTTACAATGACTCCAAAGATAATGCTTCATTTGTCAGCAGCAAACCATAAGAAGGTTTGGGGAGACATCAGACACCCATGATAGCATCATTATTAAATTATTGTGTGTCTCTGCAATGGTAACCCACTCCAGCACTCTTGCCTGGGAAATCCCATGGATGGAGGAGCCTGGTGGGCTACAGTCCACCGGGTTGCGAAGAGTTGGACACGACAGAGCAACTTCCCTTTCACTTTTCACTTTCCTGCACTGGAGAAGGAAATGGCAACATACTCCAATATGCTTGCCTGGAGAATCCCAGGGACTGGAGCCTGGTGGACTGCCATTTATGGGGTCACACAGAGTCGGACACGACTGACGTGAGTTAGCAGCAGCAGCAGCTACTGAGTCTGCCATTGAATCTCACCACTTTTTTAGTCTCCATTCTGTCATTTGGTCTCCATCAGTTTCAGTATTCATCTCTGAGCATTTGTAATTATAAACTCACATAGTTTCCTGATACATATTTACTTTAAAAATTCTATTAGAACAATTGCCCATTTTATTTTCTGAAATCAATTTTCCAAATTTCCAAAATTGAAACTTTCTTATTTAAATAAAACAATCTTCCATATTTACCTACTGAAAGCAAAATTTAGCATAAGTCTCAAGTCCAAAGTAGTGAGCATGAGACACATCATACATATATACGTTCAATATATATGTAGACATTTAAATATATAGATATAGATAGCATTGATTTAAAAAATCTTCATTTGAAAGAGTTAAAAGAATTCTATAATATTAAAAATTTTAAGCTTATTATTGTTATTTACTATTTGTATTTCAATAGAATTCCCTATTCTAAACTGACCAAAGTTATTTTTAATTATATAAAAAATATTTATTCCTGAAAACATTCTTCATTGTTAATGACTGTATCAGGAACCTTAATTCTAAGCTAAACATATATGAAAGAAGATTTTCATATGTATTATTATAATAGCATTAATTATTTAGTCTTTGGAAGAGTTAAGTATTATCAGAAATATAAACCTGAATCTTATTTAATGCTCTTGTACTCAAAAAAGCATTAACTGAATTGAAAATATATATAAAATGTCACATCATCTAGATAAACTGACAAGATTTAGGGCAGAAGGAAAAGTATTGCTTTTATTCTAATAGTTAAATTTATTTAAACCCTGCTCAGTACTTGCATAGTTAATTTGTAATATGCTAAGTTATAAAATTAACCTGGAAGGACTGGAAGTAACACACATATTTATCCTTCACTGATTTATTAAATTATTATATATAAGTTATATGACATAAAGCAATGATATTTAATCTTAGTATCATATTTTTGATATCAAGAAAATTTGGATAAGCAAATAGTTAATTTACCCAATAATACAAGAAATAAAAAGGGCTTTTGAAACCCTCAACTATGGAAAATGACCAAATAAATCATTTAAAATTTCATCAAATATTACGTGCTATTGCTATATTTTAATTAAATAATAAGTATCTTATTTTCCAATAAAAATAATCTAAGTTTTAACCAATATGGCTTGAGATAGCATTAAAATTCCTACTTTATTTTCTACCCACCATACAAGTGGGTAAAGAGATTATAATTTTATGAAGTCTTCAAGAATTTTGTACATTAAGTGGAAATTGATTATGTCCAGTTATGGTTTTAAAAAATGCACATGTAACTCTCCCTATCTAAAAAAAAAAAACAGCCATAATACATGAAGTTTGCATTTAAACTTTTCCAATATTAAAACATAGTTTTAACTCCTATTTTATCATTTGTTCATAATATCCATGATTGCAAAATAAAGTTTTACTGTTTAATATTACACCATTCTACTAATTTGTACATTGAAATGATCATGTTATTACTTTCTATTTTTTCCATTATATATTTTTGGGTACACAAAAACACCTGCACAGAGATCTACCTATATATACATAAAAAGAAATACATACAGATGGAGATGTATAGATAAATATATAGATAGATAGCCCTGGAGGAGGGCATGGCAACCCACTCCAGTATTCTTGCATAGAGAATCCTCATGGATGGAGGGGCCTGGTGGGTTATAGTTCATGGGGTAACAGAAAGTCAGACTAAGCAACTAAGCACAGTACACAACATAGATAGATAGATATTACTTTGTAATTTGACCTGTAAATGTTCTCCAGTGTTTCATTTGTGGCTTAATTACCATTATAGTGAAAAGAGATTTGAATTGTGAAGTGTTTATAACACATAGAAGTTAATATTTTGGAAAATATTTCAAGCAATTATATTAAATAATTTCAATAACCTGTTTTGCTAGAAAAAAATAGATGATAAAGAAATTATTTGTCTGAAATAATAACACTCTTTGAAAACTTGTGGTATTGAGGGCCTAGTTCATAAAAGCACTATATTTCACAGGATATCTTTTGTCACAGGTAGTGAATTACTGGTGTTTATTTGCTTAGATTACACATTGATATGCATTGTTGTTATCCTTATTACACTTCCTTCCTATAAATATTGTTTCTTGTTTTTTATGACTTTCCTAAGATCTTGTTTCAGTAAATATGAGGAAAATGTCCACTATTCATTGGATACTCTATTAATAATACATAAAGTGTAGTGATTTTAGCATATTCTAATATAAATTTTATCAGGTGAATCTATTTCTTACACATTCGCCTTTAAACTCAAGAATCAAATAACAACTACTAGCCACTACTATCTCCATGCTTTCCAAACTGTTAATCTCAGACAGTGATATAAGTAGTAGGTTTTTTTAATTAACTCTAACAAAACATCATATGTTCTGGTGTTTCACTGATTAATCAGAAAGACCAATAATTATCTTGCTCATGAATAGAATTATAGAATATGAAAACAACCATTCTTCCTGCAATTGATTTATAATTTAGCACAGTGATTGAGTAGGGGGAAAAAAGGAAAACCTTGAATGTCACTTTAAGAAAATATTCAGGTCTTCTCCCTTCTTCTTGTTCCCAACTTTTATCTTAAAAATAAATTGTTGTTCAGTCCTTAAGTTGTGTCCAACTCTTTGTGACTCCGTGGACTGTAGTATAAAGACATATGTATTACACACACATACCACAGCAACAATAACCTCATGAGATTTCCGTTTGCTCTTCATAATTAGTAAGATCCATTATTATGACTTTTATGCTTTTGGAGGTGTTTCTTGACAGTGTTAATATAAAATGTCTTGGTTAGGCTCCAGAGATCCCTTTTTTATTCAGGCACTTTGCATTCTTAATGTGGCTATAAGACCATCTCTTAGTAGTGCTAAATTTAGGGATAAGTACATTAACATATTAGGACCGCTATGAAAACGTATAAGAGTGCTATAAAGATACTCTCTTCACTGTGCATTCCTTACCTTATTTTATTGATGAGGATAATGGTAGTTCCAGGCAGAGGAATTTGAAGTGACTCATAAGGAAAAAAAAAACAAAACACTTTTTCAGAATGTTTAAAACAGTCTAGTATTTTCAGCTAGTCACTGTGTGTGTGTGTGTGTGTCCCTGATATGATTCTCATGACTCAACTTTCATAAAATGTTCCCACGTAATGATATATTTTCACAAAATGTTGACAATTTTCATATATAATTTGACATCCTTGGTTATATAATCTGATTTTTCTAAACCTTAGTTTTCCTGTGCAACATCAGAGATGGAGGTGGTTAAAACCACTTTTTTAAAGTTCTAGGATTTTATGTTAACACCTAAATAAGATGATAAGATGTTATAGACATTAACAGGCTTGAGGGGGTATATTTTAAGACACAGCTCATTTTGAAAACAGATATGCAAGCTACAATGGAAATGATTTCTTTACCTTAAGAAGTGTCTTATTCTACAATAAAAATAATTTATTCATAAATTTACATTAGGTAAAAACAAAGCTAACTAAGTACCATTTAGAATGTTTTCTTCTTTCTTAAGAAAACTTAAGTAGATAAATTAGCAAGTAAAATGCCTAAGAACCTAACTACAGCTTTTATAATAGAAGAGAATAATATATTATGTATGTATACATACTGTAAGATATATATGTGTGTGTGTGTGTGTGTGTCCTTGAAGTCAGAGGTGAAAATATTTAAAATATCACATTGAACATTTTTAAAGTATCATTCTCTGTTTTCTAAAAACATTAGATTTATTTATACTTTATATTTAAAATGCCCTTGAGGGGACAAAAATAGTCTTAAAGAGTATAACAAGCTAGTGATCTAGTTTATTGAAGCATTTGTATTAACACTAAATAATTGTCCATCTAGTCTGTTCACTTTCATAAAGAACAAATTACAGCCAATGATTATTTATGACACACATGCATATTTTTTAGTTAACAGAGCTTAATTTATATTTTCTTGCATACAATATATTTCCATATTACTCACATATTTTGTTATGTAATTTTAAGCATTGTCCAAAGCATTCTGATAAACTGCACCTCCAGATTGTGCAAAGATTACAAGGAATGCATGTCTGCCTTAGATCACTACTGATGTCTATAAAGAGGTAACTCAGTAAAAAAAAAAATATATCAGATGAAGTGTTTGTTTGTTTTTTTTTTAATTCACATTTAGGGCATGTACCAAAGAAGGGACCTTAAACTGACTAAACTTTGTGTGTATGAGGGTCACAGTAAAATATCAAATACCCAGTGAAATCTTTTTATGCAAGGTGACATTCAGAAGAGCGTCTGATCTAACATGTAATTTATCAAGTAGAGCAACATAACATTTAAAGACATAATTTCAAAGCTAACTTTGATACCATAATCTTTTATACATAGGCAGTGGTACAAGACTTTTTTATTCCAATTATACAATGAGTACATTAATGGTGGTATAATTATGTGAAACATTTCAAAATTGTTCTTAAGCTATAGATAGTATAATAAGAGGAAACTCATTTTTCTATCCTGGAAAGTAATATGATCTTACATGATTTGCTTTTTCAGTCCTAACAAACCATTCTGACTTAAAGATAGTGAATTCTTTCTAAATTGATACTACTATTCTGCTTCCTCTGAAGCATTTTTCTATTCATTATTTCCAGAATTATATCTGCCCATATAATGAGCTTTATCTTACATTTTCTCCTGTTTCAAAACAAATACAGAGATGACAGTATTTCAACGCCTCAGCATATTTCTATTAAGTGCATACAATTATTTTGTTCTCTTCATTTTAGAAAACTTCAGTTGAATCCATACTATATTTGACGACAAGACCACAAATACATGTTGCTCATGTTGAGCCCCATTTCTCTGCTGCTATGGGCTGGAATAGAATGTTATTTCATTTTCTTTATTTTTCAAAAAATATCTACCATTCAATCCTGTATTAACAAGTTTTGTAGTTACACAAATGATGTCTACCTTTGACATAGCACTGCCTAGGTAATGAAGCAGTGTCTCAGTCTGAAAACAGGATCCATCCTCCATTGAATGCTAGAGGTTTTTAAATTGTACTTTTTTGCCAAGTTAAGAACATTGAATGATTAAGTTCATTCTTAGTTAATGGCTGAAGATGGGCAACATTCTAATTCCACAGACAAGTAGAGAGCCACATGAAGATTTCCTTCAGTCATGCAAAAGTTACCACTTTTGTCAGTTAGAAAAATCACTCATTTTTATGCTACAGATTTCAAAGACCTTGTTAAAAAAATCTTGATTATTAATCTCATAGATATATAACACAATATTATATTACAAGACTCCCAGAAAAGACTTCCAAAAGTTGATAATACAAAGAAATGTGAACTTTACTACAGGTGATCACTGTTCCTTTGTGCACTTTTGTTATTTAAATAGATTCTGAGACCATACACTGTCAACAGTATCTAAATGTAAGTGTTATAGAATATTGATAACCTTTTAATTAAAATTCATCATGGGCTTTTTAGAGATTAGCATGCTTGAAAATATAATTGATGTGAGTGGTAATATTGAGTATGCAAGGTAAAAAAAAAATGCTCCATTAAGTCATTGCATTTTCCATATCACTTCAAATAAAACACACCAATTTTGCCTTTGAAACTCCCTCCTGTGTTTTTCATCCAGTCTTTATTACATTAAGATACATTTGCCCAGAATAATGGAGAACAATTATAGCCAACAGATGTACACACTCAGAATGTTGATCTGAGTGGGAACCACAAATATGTGAAGAAACCTCCTTCATCAGGTAAAGTGATCACTATTATCCTGGCATCCTATGTTTATCTATATATGTGATATTTTTATTATTTCTATGTCATTTCATTTTAATATTAAAAATAAATCACTTTTTAAGACACGATCAAGATAGCTTTATTTTTGACAGTTCTGACTCAAATTACATAAGCAAAAGTTGTGAGAAAAACAGGAGTCTAATTCAAATTAATATAATAATAGTACACACAAACAAAATTAATTTGTGTTTCAAAGCCACCCAAATCAACATGATGTGAAGTTTAGTTGTATTTTTTTAATAAAGCTCCATATGCAAATTTGAGCACTATATAAAGAGCTTTGGTGGTATCAGTTTTGTAAAAGTAAAATAAGAAGCAAACATTGCAAGTTTTTTCCCTGAGCATTTTAATATCTTATCCAAATACTAAAAAATGTACTCTTACCTGCTTTCAAATGTTGAGAGAGAGAATGAAAGAGCAAAATACAGCAACTAAGAGAAAAGCACTATTTATGTTACTACATTACAAGAAAGCAAAAATTAAAGAGCTTATAATGTCAAGCAAAGTAAATGATATTTACCTTGTTCCGCAATGAAATTGAGTTTAGCCCTGCTCAGCGCTGGCAATTCCGGTGTTGCTTCTCTCTCATTCCTTCCGTTCTCTTTTTATAGTATCTTCTCAGCTGAATCTTCCTGAATCTCAGTGTGCCTTCCTCTTACAGCGAGCATCACTTTTAACTCAGACAGGCAGGAAGCTGAAGCCAAAGGAACTCTCTATCTGATTGGTTTCCATTCAGCGTTTCTGATTAATAAGAGACGTCCCTCACATAGGAAGATATTGCCGCTGATGGCGCTGCAGGGCTCCAGGTTTGGGCTGGGGACTAAAGACTCTAGGCACGGCGATTTGCAGGCGAATAAAGTGGGAGGGCTCAGAGAGGGCTTTGTCAAAGACTCCCATTAGAGAAAACAACCCAGTGTTTCCGTCTCCGTTAATCAGCTCTGCTTAATATGTTTGCAGTTGGGAGAGAAAGGTCACAGCATGTCTGTAACCTGTAAATCATCTGTAGCAAATATATATCACATGACAGTGCTGATACTCAAAAGGAATTTTGTGTATAGTCCCCGTAGAATTCATGACTATCTGTTTCAATTTCAAAATTTCAAGTTTAAGAAAAGAGAAAGAATCTAAATTCTATTTATCAGTGATCATGAATTTTTACCTGTGTCTCTGAGTTTATAGACTAAAATAATCTTTCATTAACAATAATTTAAGACATCTAATACCTTAACATGATTTTTTCAGTAAAGGGAATGATTTTAAATATGATTTTAGATTTCTATAACATTTTGCTTATTATTTGATATTCCAATTGATGTATTTTCACCTTTCTTGGAAATGTCCACATATAATTGTGACCATAGCAACATCATAAAAACTACATATTCCACCTGTTAGATTTGCTGCTGTACATTGTACAACTATTAGAGAGGGTAAACTATAACAATCAAATCCTGTTTCAGAAGAGAAGTTTCTTTAGTACTTCTGGAAATGGTACAATAAGAGGAATATTGATTTGTAGATAAATCCTTCTGAAAAGAAGTTCTAGTAATAGTTGTATGAAATGCATAGTGGGAATATGGCTCACTTTATAACGGCTCGTTAAATCACAGTAAGTAAATAGCATAAGTGCCAAAAATATCAATATTGTATTTGACGCTTCAAAGGAAAACTGACAATAGAAAATAAAAATAAAATTGCCACTTCTGCCCCTCCAGTGGTGAAGCTTATCCATGAAGTGCAGATAATAGAGCTGCCTGTTTGAGCCATTGTTATTTATGTGCATTATAGAAATTCCTTTCTTAAAAGGGAAAACAAATACTTAGAAAATACAATTTCACTTNTTTTTTTTTTTTAACTTTATTTTACTTTACAATACTCTAAAAGTACTACCTTACTGCAAAAAGACTGTCCTTAGTCTTTGAATATACTGTGTCTTCATACCTGGGAACTCATCTATATAAGATGATTCAAAACAATTGACTTACTCCTGTATGATATTGTAACATAGAAGAAATACATACATATATATATAGATATATACTCTTCATCCTGGTTTCTGGCACAGAGTTCCTTAAAATCATTGTAATTGCCTAAGAAGTAAGATCCAAAAGGTACCTCTTCTTAGGTTAGGGAAGTGAAGTGAACTCACTCAGTCGTGTCCAACTCTTTGCTACCCCATGGACTGTAGCCTACCAGGCTCCAGGCAAGGATACTGGAGTGGGTTGCCATTTCCTTCTCCAGGGGAACTTCCCAACCCAGGGATCGANTGAAGTGAACTCACTCAGTCGTGTCCAACTCTTTGCTACCCCATGGACTGTAGCCTACCAGGCTCCAGGCAAGGATACTGGAGTGGGTTGCCATTTCCTTCTCCAGGGGAACTTCCCAACCCAGGGATCGAACACAGGCTTTCCACATTGCATGCAGATGCTTTATCCTTTGACCCACTGGGGACGCCCCTAGGTGAGTGAGGTGACTACTAAACTGCACCTAAGGATGGGGGCTGGATGACAGGAGAACTGATGCCAAAATCTCAGTTTCTGTTCACCAGCGTGAAACTGAATTTCAGAAACAGAGTTTTGAGTGAAGAAGAAAAGAATAGCTTTATTGGTTTGCCAGGCAAAGAGGGGCACAGTGGGCTTCTGCCCTCACAAAGTCCCAACCCAGGGGGATTTGGTGAGAACTTTCATGGCAATGCTTTAAGCAGAGGGATGCTGTTAAGATTGGCAACCCATTTCAGTATTCTTGCTGGGATAGTCCCATAAACAGAGGAGCCTGGTGGGCTACAGTTTATGTGGTTGCAAAGAATTGGCCATGGTTGAAATGACTGAGCATGCACAATCTTCTCAATGGGCTTTTCTGATTACTTTAAGGCAACGTGAGTGGAGGTACCTGTCTTTCTCTGGTATGAAGAATGTTAACCTCTTTGTTGTTGTTCAGTCACTCTTTGTGACCCCATGGACCTCAACACACCAGGCTTTCTGTTCTGCAACATCTCCTGAAGTTTGCTCAGACTCAAGTCCATTAAGTCAGTGATAGCATCCGGCCACCTCATTCTCTGTTGCTCCTTTCTCCTTCTGCCCTCATTTTTTCCCAGCATCAGGGTCTTCTCCAATGAGTTGACTCTTCAAAACAGGTGGCCAGGTTATTGAAGCTTCGGCTTCAACATAGGAAGCATCATGTTCCAGTGAAAATACCGGGTTGATTTCCTTTAGAATTGACGGGTTTGATCTGCTTGTTGTCTAAAGGACTCTCTGGAGTCTTCTCCAGCACCACAGTACGAAAGCATCAATTTTTCAGTGTTCAACCTTCTTTATGGTCCAACTGTCAAAGAGGTTGACCACTTAAAAGAGCTTAATTATGTTGTTATGTGTATCCTTCGAGGTCGTGCCAATGCCTACCTCAAGACAGCACTCTTTATTTTCCTGGCTTGTTCTTCCATAGTCTTTGCCTCATTCTCCCTTCCTAAATTAGCAACTACTTGATTCTACCCTTTGGAACTTGAAAAAGGTCATTAAAGCTAGAGTTAAGAAACAGGGAACATAAAGATTTCCATGCTTAGGAACCCCACAGGGCCCTGCTTGAGTTCAGAACATGTGATTATAAGAGTTGGAGATTTTAGTCCCACTTCCCGGATTAAGAAGGGGAGAGAAGTTGGAGACTGACTCAATGGCCAGTGTCTGATGATTTAATCAATTATACCTATGTAATGAAGCCTCCAAATAATTGATGATTTTGAACTGTGGTGCTAGAGAAGACTCGTGAGATTCCCTTGGATGCAAGGAGATCCAACAGTCCATCCTAAAGGAGGTCAGTCCTGAGTATTCATTGGAAGGACTGATGTTAAAGCTGAAATCTCCAATACTTTGGCCACCTGATGCGAAGAACTGACTCATTTGAAAGACCCTGATGCTGGAAAAGATTGAAGGTGGGAGGAGAAGGGAATGACCAAGGATGAGATGGGTGGATGGCATCACTGACTCACTGGACATGAGTTTGGGTAAACTCCAGGAGTTGGTGATGGACAGATATGCCTGGTGTGCTGCAGTCCATGTGGTCCCAAATAGTCAGATACGACTGAGCGACTGAACTGAATTGAATGAAGCATCCACAGGGAAACAAAAAAGACCAGATTTGGAGAGCATCCAGGTGTTATAAAAGTGGGAATTTGAGGAGAGTGGTGTTCTTGGCTATAGCATGGAAGCTCCAAGTCTTTTCCCCATACCATGCCCTGTGTATCTCTTTCACACGGCTATTCCTGAGATCGATGTTTTTGTTGAAAAAGACATTGAAAAAGTTAAGTAGTCACTATGCTAGTTTATCTTGTACTGAAGTAGAAAAACCTTTTTAAAGCATATGAATTAATTAATAAAATAAACTTTATGCTCAAATGAATTTTTTAAAACACAATTTGTCCTACAGCATAAAGGCAAGATATTGCACTGAGACAACTGTGAGAGGCTTCCTGTACTATGACACCATACATGGGACTATCCTGGAATTTGAGACCACAGCTGGGAAAGAATTGTTTCCTCTTTCCCAGCTAAAAAGGCTTTGTACAAGAGATTTTGCATACCACTATCATATATATCTCCAATCTCCCATGAAGATTATACTCAGGAATGGAGCAAAAATTATAAGCTATTCTTTTTCCCTAAACAACCTACTATAGTAACCCCAACATTTCCCACCTTCCTACTTAAATCAGGCCCTCTCCAGGGCTTCCCAGGTGGCTCAGTTGTAAAGAACTCACCTGAAATGCAGGAGACATGAGATGAGGCTTCAATCCCAGAGTCAGGAAGGAGGAGGAAATGACAACCCACTCCAATATTTTTGCCTGAAAAATTTCGTAGACAGAAGAGACTGGACAGCTACAGATCATGGGATCACAAAGAGAAGGACACAACTGATCATGCATGCACACAAACGAGAGTTGAAGCTTCTCTAATCACCTACCATCATCATGGTTTTTATCACTCGGTGATTTGCAGTATCCCCAAATCTCATCAGAGTTCCCTTGTTCCAAATATGCCCACTGGCAGATCTGTTTGACATTAGGAAATTCTTTGTATTCTCGTAGTTTTCTTTGAACATCACTTTCAGTTCCCGGTTCTAAGTCAAACCATGTTATTATCTGAAGATTCTTTTGCATTTTATGCTTCTCACTTGAGAAATGGTGTGATTCCCATAGCCTGGAGTTCCACAGGTCTGGAGTTGGGATCAGTGATCTCCTATCTTGTCATTGCTAGGGTAATGTTTCCTTACTCTTTTATCCCTGCTTGCTATAGATTTCATCATACCTAATTCTCCATGTTGAAATCATTTTATTAATGACCAGATGATTAATCCTCATGCATTGATACTGAGTACTTGGTTGGCTGCTGCTTCTGCTACTGCTGTTGCTTCTTACTATTACTACTTTTCTTCTTCTCCTTCTTACTATTAGTTTTAACCACCAACATCATCATTTTTTTGAAGTATGCTACTGCCTTGTCCCTTCAGTCATGTCCAACAGTATGTGACTCCATGGACTGTAACACATCAGGTTCCTCTGTCCATGGGGATTCTTCAGGCAAGAATACTGTAGTGGGGTAGCCTATCCCTTTTCCAGGGGATCTTCCCCACCCAGGAATCAAATTGGGTTCTCCCGCATTGCAGGCAGATTCTTTACCAGCTGAGATACCAGGGAAGTCCTTTTTGAACTACAGGTTACTTAAAATATTATATTTGTTCCAGGTGTATAGCAAAGTAATTCAGTATTTTTACAGATTATACTCCATTAAAAGCTATTATGGGATAATGGCTAGGATTATTTTTGCTATATGGTATATACTTTCTGCTTGTCTGTTTTATACATATGGCTTGTATCTGTCAATCCCATATCCTTCATTTTCACCCCCTTTACCCCTTCCTTTTCACAACCACTAATTTTATACTGTGAGTCTGTCTCTGTTTTTCATATTCATTCATTTGTATTTATTTTAGATTCCACATATAAGTGGAATATCATGCAGTGGATATCATACAGTATTTGCCTTTCTCTTTGGCCACCTGAGGCAAACAGCTGACCCATTTGAAAAGACCCTTTATGCTGGGAAAGATTGAAGGGAGGAGGAGAAGGGAATGACAGAGGATGAGNATAAGTGGAATATCATGCAGTGGATATCATACAGTATTTGCCTTTCTCTTTGGCCACCTGAGGCAAACAGCTGACCCATTTGAAAAGACCCTTTATGCTGGGAAAGATTGAAGGGAGGAGGAGAAGGGAATGACAGAGGATGAGATGGTTGGATGGCATCACTGATTCAGTGGACATGAGTTTGTTTAAACTCTGGGAGTTGGAGATAGACAGAGAGGCCTGGTGTGCTGCAGTCCATGGGGTCGCAAAGAGTCAGATATGACTGAGCAACTGAACTGATCTGACTTATTTCACTAAGTATAGTTTTCTCTGAATCTATCCATATTGCTGCAAAGGGAAGAATTTTAATTTTTGTGGCTGAATAATATTTCATTATATGTGTGTGTGTATATATATATATATACACACACACACACACATCTTTTTGTATCCATTCATCTATTAATGGGCACTTGGGTTACTTTCTTAACTTGGCTATTGTAAGCAATGATGATATGAACATTTAGAACTTCCCTGGTGTCTCAGATAGTAAAGAATCTGCCTGTATCTTTTTAAATTAGTGCTGTTGTTTTGTTTTGTTTTATTTTGTTTTTCCAGCTGTATACTCAGATATGGAAATGCTAGACTATATGGTAGTTCTACTTTTCAGTTTTTGGAGGAGTTTCCATATTGTTTTCCATAATGGCTGCACCAATTTACCTTTCCCCCAACAATGGGTAAGGGTTCCTTTGTTTCCACATTCTCTCCAGCATTTTCTATTTTTACGCTTCTTGATGACAGCCATTCTGATAGCTGTGAGGTAATATCTTGTTGTTTTGATTTGTATTATTCTAATATTAGTGATATTGAACATCTTTTCATGTGCCTGGTAGCAATCTGCATTTATTATTTGGAAAAAAAATGTATATTCAGGTGCTCAGATTTTTTAAAAAATTTTGAGTAGTATGAGCTGTTGCTACATTTGGAAATTAACTTATTCTCTGTCATATAATTTTTTAAAAATTCTCCCATTTTGCAAATATTTTCTCCCATTTTGTAAGTCATCTTTTGAGTTTTGCTATGCAAAAACTTTGTTTAATTAGGTCTAATTTATTTATTTTTGCTGTTATATTTTGTTTTATGAAATAGGTCAAAAATATTTATATGACTTATGTCAATGAATGTTCTGCCTATGTTTTCTTCAAAGAGTTTTATGGTTTCAGGTCTTCCTTTTATGTCTTTAATCCATGTGGGGCTTATTTTTGTATGATGTGAGAAACATTCTAATCTCATTGTTTCACAAAACTGTAACAAATAAACTTAAAATTCTTATGAAACCACAAAAGATCCTGAATTGCCAAATCAATCTTGAGAAAAAGAACAAAGTGGAAGTATTATCTTCACAGATTTCAAACTATATTACAAAGTTGCAGTAATCAAAACAGCATGATATTGGCACAAAAAAGGACACATAGATCAATAGAACAGAAAAGGGAGTCTGGAGGTAAACCCACACACGTATGGGCAATTAATCCATGACAAAGTTGGAAAGAATATACAATGGTGAAAAGACACTCTATTCAACAATTGCCATCATTTTTAATAAATTCAGCAATCACTTAGATTATTCGCACAACACACTGACTCCTCCTTGCTTTGATTTTCCTATTTTGATTCTTCCTTGAATCTTATGACCACCATTCTAATTCTCCTTGTGATCTCTCCCCCATTTACCACACATCTTCTTTCAGTGTTTCTCACCCCTTTGTGATTCTTACTTCTCAGCTCACTCAGGTTTTATCCCAGGACCCATTATCAAAATTATTTCTTTCCGTATGTTCTTGTTCTATTCTTGATTCATAATTGCATGTACTCTGCCCCCTCTAGTGAGCAATAAGCAATACTTTTCTAAAGTATTGAAAATATATATATATATAAGAAAGGGGGTTTACTATCATGTTTGTGTCAATGAAACATGAACCATGGACAGACTCTGGGATCTTGGATTGATGCACGTACCATGTACCAAATTATGCAGCAAAAGTAGAATTCTGGATTCATTATTCATAGTTGATCTTTGTTTTTCACCATAGTTTGAAGAACTTCAACATTTTCTAGTCTTTATGTAGATGATGAAAATTTAGGAAGTTCTCAGAATCCTTGAAGTCTTTCCTTGGATATTCATTAACCATGCAGAACATGGATGACTTATATGAGTCCTTTATTATTTTCTTTAAATTCTGTTTATATTTATAATTGTCACCTGATTATCACTGTTATTATTACTGCAACTGCTACTGCTATCACTCATAATGATAAAACTGATTATCATAATAGCAATGACTGACTTATTCCATATTTGCATTAATAAATACAAGTATTTTACAAATATCTAAAATTTAGAATATGAATGTTGATTTCACTTGATATAAGGATACTGACAGTCAATGAAACTGTCAAAATTTACTTNGATAAAACTGATTATCATAATAGCAATGACTGACTTATTCCATATTTGCATTAATAAATACAAGTATTTTACAAATATCTAAAATTTAGAATATGAATGTTGATTTCACTTGATATAAGGATACTGACAGTCAATGAAACTGTCAAAATTTACTTAGCTAGGCAGTTGATAGAATCAAGAGTAGAAACCAGTTCTATTTAAATTTAATGCCCATTCTGTTAAGTACTGTAGAGTCTCCTTCAACTGCACTTTGGCAACAAAACACATTACGAATCCAGGCACTGATGGCCAAATGTAGCTGTAATATTGTGTATCCTTTGGAAAGATTTCTCATCCACAAAATGTCTATACAGCATAGAATTATACTTAACATGTAAATTCTTACTAAACATATTTTATGATATATAACTTAGGAAATGTGTATCTACATTTAGAATAAGTTTTAGTAAGGTATTAGGTTAAAAGAACACACCAATTTATAAATGATTTATAAGTATTAAGCATATTTTAAAGCTTTTTTCTTCTTCTTTTTTCTGGCTCATGAGTAAATCTTTGGAAATACTTCGAAATGCTCATCCAGATTATGTTAGTCAGAGAAGTATTCTGAAAATAATGTGCTATAACAAAAATTCCCTTAACACCTACATTAGAGAAAGATATATTTTAAAAATCCCTAGAGTTTTACTCATCTTTGTATCTCTTTAGCACATGAAATAAAATTAGTTAGCCAGTAAATGCACTTTATATGTTTCAAGCAAAATGAAAATTTAGTAAAAACTATTGTTATTTATTTTCTTTTTTACTTAAGATAGTGTTGGTATAAGTGGGTATATAACATCATATGCTTATCCTAAATGTCAAACAGAGGTCACACAATAAAACTCAAATAAAAGAAAATTCATAGTGCTATATGTTAGCATGTAACTTAAGTCACCAACACATTTAATTTTAAATAAATGAGATTATATCCTGTATATTATTTTTATCACGGAAACTTTAACTTTTTTATACTTCTTCTTTTCCTCTTATTTTTCTTCCTCTCTGCCCTTCTTTTCTTTACAAACCCCTTCTTTCCATGTAGGTATTAACATTAACAGTCCTTTATACAATTTTCTATACCTTTTGTGATCAAATTTAAAACTATATCTATTCATATTTTAGTCTGTATATGTCTGTATCTATGCATCCATGTCTCTATCACCTATTTATATCTATCAATCGCTCTACCTATTAGTGTTTTAATTAAAAATAAACCATATATTTTATTACCTTCTCAGAAACCTGCTTTACCACTTAATGTATTGTGGACCATCTCTAGACGCCAATTGATGAGCCATGCCGTGTAGAGCCACCCAAGATGGATGGGTCATGATGGAGAGTTCGGGCAAAACGTGGTCCACTGGAGAAGGGAATGAAAAACACTTAAGTATTCTTGCCTTGAGAACCCCATGAACAGTGTGAAAAAGCAAAAAAATTGGACACTGAAGAATGAACTCCCCAGGTCGATAGCGCCCAGTATGTTACTGGAGAGCAGTAAAGAAATAACTCCAGAAAGAATGAAGAGATGGAGCCAAAGCAACACCACCACCCCTGTAAACGTGACTGGTGACAAATGTAAAGTCCAATGCTGTAAAGAGCAATGTTTCATAGGAACCTGGAATGTTAGCTCCATGAATCAAGGCAAATTGGAAGTGGTCAACAGAAGATGGCAAGAGTGAATATTGACATTTTAGGAATCAGCAAACTAAAATGACTGGAATGGGTGAATTTAACTCAGGTGACATTATATCTACTATTGTGGGCAAGAATCCCTAAGAAGAAATGGAGTGGCCATCATAGTCAACGAAAGAGTCCACAATACAGTACTTGGATGCAATCTCAAAAATGAGAGAATGATCTCTGTTCATTTCCAAAGCAAACCATTTAATATCACAGTAATCTAAGTCTATGCCCCAACCACTAATGCTGAAGAAGCTGAAGTTCAACGGTTCTATGAAGACTGACAATGCTTCCAAAACTACATGCCAAGAAAGATGTATTTTCATTATATGGGACGCAAATGCAAAAGTAGGTAGTCAAGAAATACATGAGTTATGGGCAAATTTGGCCTTGGAGTACAGAATGAAGCAAGGCAAAGGCTAGTAGAGTTTTGCCAAGAGAGCATATTGGTCATAGCAAACATCTTCTTCCAACAATACAAGAGAAGACTCTGCACATAGACATCACCAGATGGTCAATACCAAAATCACGTTGATCATATTCTTTGCAGCCAAAGATGGAGAAGCTCTATACAGTCAACAAAAACAAGACTGAGAGCTGACTATTGCTTCAGATCATGAACTCCTCATTGCCAAATTCAGACTTAAATTGAAGAAACCAGGGAAAACCACTAGATCATTCAGGTATGACCTAAATCAAATCCCTTTCGATTAAACAGTGGAAGTGAGAAATAGATACAAGGGATTAGATCTGATAGACAGAGTGCCTGAAGAACCATGGACAGAGATTTGTGATATTGTAAAGGAGGCAGTGACCAAGACCGTCACCGAGAAAAAGAAATGCAAAAAGGCAAAATGGTTGTCTGAGGATGCCTTACAAATAGCTGTGAAGAGAAAAGAAGTGAAAGGCTAAAGAGAAAAGAAAATATGTACCTGGATGCAGAGTTCCAAAGAATAGCAAGGAGAGATAAGAAAGCCTTCCTCAGTGATCAGTGTAAAGAAATAGAGGAAAACAATATAATGGGAAAGACTAGAGATCTTTTCAAGAAAACTACAGATGCCAAGGGAAAATTCCATGCAAAGATGGGCACAATAAAGGACAGAAATAGTATGGATCTAACAGAACCAGATGTTATTAAAAAGAGGTGGCAAGAATACACAGAAGAACTATACAAAAAAGGTGTTCACGACCCAGATATTCAGGATGGTGTGATCACTCACCTAGAGCCAGACTTCCTGGAATGCAAAGTCTAGCGGGCCTTACGAAGCAACACTATGGACAAAGCTAGTGGAATTCCAGTTGAGCTATTTTAAATCCTAAAAAATGAGACTGTGAAAGTGCTGCACTCAGTATGCCAGCAAATTTGGAAAACTCAGCAGTGTCCACAAGACCGGAAAATGTCAGTTCTCATTCCAATCCCCAAGAAAGGCAATGCCAAATAATGTGCAAACTACCATTAAATTGCAATCATTTCATACGCTAGCAAAGTAATGCTCAAAATCCTCCAAGCCAGGCTTCAACATTATGTGAATCACGAACTTCCATATGTTTAAGCTGGATTTAGAAAAGGCAGCGGAACCAGATATCAAATTGGTAACATTTGTTGGACCATCAGAAAGGCAAGAGAGTGCCAGAAAAAAATATATTTCTGCTTTATTGACTATGCCAAAGCCTTTGACTATGTGGATCACAACAAACTGTGGAAAATTCTTCAAGAGATGGGAATACAAGACCACCTGACCTGCCTCCTGAGAAATCTGTTTGGAGGTCATAAAAGCAACAGTTACAACTGGACATGAAACAACAGGCTGGTTCCAAACTGGGAAAGGAGTACACCAAGGCTGTATATTGTCACCCTGCTTATTTAACTTATATGCAGAGTACATCACGAGAAATGCTGGGTTGGATGAAGCACAAGCTGCAATCAAAATTGCTGGGAGAAATATCAGTAACCTCAGATATGTAAATGACACCATCCTTATGGCAGAAAGCAAAGACAAACTACAGAGCCACTTGATGAAAGTGAAAGAGGACAGTGAAAAGTTGGCTTAAAACTCAACATTAAGAAAACCAAGATTGTGGCATCCAGTCCGATCAGTTCATGGCAAATAGATGGGGAAACAATGGAAACAGTGACAGACTTTCTTTTCTTAAGCTCCAAAATCACTGCAGATGGTGACAGCTGCCAAGAAATTAGAAGACACTTTCTTCTTGGAAGAACAGCTATGACCAACCCAGACAGCATATTATAAAGCAGAGATGTTACTTTGCCAACCAAGGTCTGTCTTGTCAAAGTTATGGCTTTTCCAGTAGTCATGTATGGATATGAGTGTAGGACTATAAAGAAAGCTGAGCGATGAAGAATTGATGCTTTTGAATTGTGGTGTTGGAGAAGACTCTTGAGAGTCCCTTGGACTGCAAGGAGATCCAACCAATCCATCCTAAAGGAAATCATTCCTGAATATGCATTTGAAGGACTGATGCTGAAGCTGAAACTCCAATACTTTGGCCACCTGATATGAAGACCTGACCTAATGGAAAAGACCCTGATGCTGGGAAAGATTGAAGGCAGGAGGAAAAGGGGACAACCAAAAATGAGATTGTTGGATGACATCACTGACTCAGTGGACGTTAGCTTGAGTGAAACCCGGGAGTTGGTGATAAACAGGGAGGCCTGGCATGCTGCAGTCCATGGGGTCACAAACAGTTGGACTCAACTGAGTGACTGAACTAAGTTGAACTGAACTGATTGTTTCAAAGGCTGCTAAATATTTTATGTAATATTTATGAATTTTTAAAGTTAACATTTATATTAAAATTTCAAATGCAATTTTTGAATTTGCCTTGCTTAATGAAACAGTACAGCCACTTGTTTTCAAGTTTCTTTTATTTTACTTACTTTTGACTCTGCTGAGGTCTTAGTTCCCAGGCTAATGATTGAAGTCATTCCCCTGCAGTGGCAGCTCAGAGTCCTAACATTTGGACTGCTAGGGAACTCCCTGTTTTTAAATTTCTGAATTTTAGTGACTACACTCTTCTTTTCTGCTATTGTCTTCATTGGGATATGTTTCATTTGGCTATCAGGAAGAAAGCGCATATATATATATGTGTTTGCTTCTCAGAGTAATGCAGGCTCTATGTTTAGGTTTGAGTTTACTGATTTATAGAAGAACAAATTTTAATGGAATTTGCTCTACCAAACTTGAAAAAAAATGAATTGAGAACATTTAATATTGAAAAGCCTGGTATTAACAGTTTAGTTACTAAAAGCAGGGATTCTTAAATCAAAGAAATTTGTTATAAACAGTATCTCAAAGCTTCAAAAGAAGAGGCTGCTCATACAAAAAAACAGAAGCTGTAAAAAATTGAAAGAAGAAAAATGTTTCCTCAACAATGAATCTAATAGCTATTCTATGTGTGTCTCATGTTTTGATATCTTTAATAGCAATTTCTAATTGGTGGTTCATAAGGATACTTCCATCCATGCCATTAATATAAATGTCTTGCAAATCTTTCAGCTGCTAATGTCTTTTTTAACTTTTTTCTGAAATCTTTTAAAGGGAAATGTAACTTGTATTATCATTCTTTTATATTTTTAGTTTTTTTAAGTTTTTTTTATTCTTAAATTTAACATTTGCAAAATTTTATATTATGTATTTTACAAAGAGTATGATATGTCAACATATTCTTAAACATTTTACAATCATAGTAAACATATTATGTATTGTACAAAAATTATAGTTAACATATTATAAGATGCTATACATATATCTTAAATGCACAGCCAAAAAAGGATTGAAAGGTCTGAGTTGAACAGTGACTTTAAAATCATCTCCATAAATAAGCAAACCTTTAAAGAATATCTTCACATACAGTGCTTTGCTAGAAGCACAAAACACCAGAATGGAAAGTTTGAGTCTCTTAAGACATGAAAGGGATAATTTATACCCTGCAACTGAAGGTGACCTTGAGTTTTCTTTTAAACCAATAAAAAGGAAAGACTTTTGACTCTTATCTCCTGCCTGTTAAAACTGGTTGGAGTAACTAGATCACTGGTGCTTGACCCTGTTCATGCATGAACATCACCTGAGGATAGGTTTCTCATCCTGAAATTCTGACTTAGTTGTTCTAGGCTAAATACAGCCCAGATCCTGGCAGTTCCCTTGGCTTGCCTGGTGATTCCAACTTCCCAAACAAAAGCTTGGGAGCTTATCTGAGAAAAAAGCTTGCAGATTCACTCCTTGGTTAAGTTCAGGAGAGAGTCTAAGCATTTGATATCTTGACAGCTCCAAAGACTCTTGGCTCCACTGCTTCCAACATGATATGTAGTGCTCATGGTAGATGTAATTTTTCATACTTCCTTAATGAAGTCCTTATTGTTCACTTGTTTTAAATATTTGCATATACTGTTCCTTCTGCCAGGGAAGTCTTACCAGTCTCAGCATCTTTTTTTTTTAATCTTTCAAAAGAGTTTAAATTTCATCTCCTCTGTGAGGGTGTTCCTCATGCAAAGGTAATTCACCACTCCTCTTTAGATATTACTAATGGGCAAATGTNAGTAAGTGTCTTTCAATTTCATGGCTGCAATCATCATCTGCAGTTATTTTGGAGCTCCCAAAAATAAAGTCTGGCACTGTTTCTGCTGTTTCCCCATCTATTTGCCATGAAGTGATAGGACCAGATGCCATAGCCTTAGTTTTCTGAGTGTTGAGCTTTAATCCAACTTTTTGACTCTCCTCTCAGTTTCTTCAAAAAGCTTTTTAGATAACTGCCTTAAGTGACTGATGTCAAATTTGTAATTTTGACTTTAAGGAAGAACAGAAGTACACCTACAGGGATATGGCCCTGGTCTAGTTCAAGCATTCTTCTGGTCCCAGTGGCTGACTTATATCATCCTATTTGACACTGGCTCTTTCTCTACTTTGGCTACTGGGTCAAGATTAAACATCTGGTTTTGCATCATTTCACTGACAGCTGAAGTCTCAGGTGCCTGGTGTTTTTACTTTGGGATTCCAGAATAACATTGAGAGCTAACATTGACTAAGCCTATGCATGGAATATTAACTCAGTTATGCCAAGAGTGGAAAAGACAAGATGATGGGGAAAAATTCACTCTTGCGTTTAGAGGAGAATGCAACACAGTTAAATGGAAAGGCTAAAGGAAAAAATGAAAATGATATTTACTGAACCTTTGCAAAATGCAACATGAGAGCATATCTCCTAACTAATAGCAAAGCACAGTAACAAAAAATGGGGTAATAATGTCAGTAGTATTAGATCTGTGCTTTATGTAACACACATTGTTAGAACAGGGCATGATTCTGCTGGGTATGTTAGTTTCATATATAAATAATTATATTTAATATGTGTACGTGTTTAAAACAATTTGAGTTATCTTTTTACAAATCCTGTGTGGTAATCTTTGTCTTTTAAGGTAAATGTTTAGGGACTTCCCTGGAGGCCCAGTGTTTAAGAATCCATTTTACAATGCAAGGGACACAGATTTGATCCCTGGTCAGGGAATCGTCCCACATGCAGCAGAGCAACTAAGCCCATTTGTGCTTCAACTACTGAAGTCCTGGGTCTCTGGAGCCCAAGCAACACAACCGCTGAGCCTGCAAGTCACAACTAGAGAGCCCTAAACTCAGTAATGAAACATCCTGCATGATGCAACAAAGATCCCACATGCTGCAAGTAAGACCTGATGCAGCCAAATAAACCAGTAAAGTGAATGTTTAGATAATTAATGTATAGCTAATACAGTTGAGTTCAAATCTACCATCTTTTTCGCTTGTCATTTTCTCCTTATTCTACCTTTCCTGCCATTCTTTATATTGTGCTGTCTATAGCTTTTCAAGATGTACAGTGGTAAGGAGTCTACCTGTCAATGTAGGAGATGCAGGTTTGCTCTCTGGGTCAGGAAGATCCCCTCGAGGATAAAATGGCAACCGATTCAAATATTCATGCCTGGAAAATTCCATGGACANCTTTATATTGTGCTGTCTATAGCTTTTCAAGATGTACAGTGGTAAGGAGTCTACCTGTCAATGTAGGAGATGCAGGTTTGCTCTCTGGGTCAGGAAGATCCCCTCGAGGATAAAATGGCAACCGATTCAAATATTCATGCCTGGAAAATTCCATGGACACAGGAGTCCAGCTAGCTACAGTCCATGGAGTTGCAAAGCCATTCTTTATATTAGTTACTTGAAAAAAAAATTCATTTATTTCATGTTCCATTTTCTACTAGCTCTTTCATTATCCTGTTTGTTATGAGCTCCCACTGGTTATCTTAGAAATTGAAAATCTGGGTTTAACATATTAGAGACAACAATATATATTTTATTATTTCCAGAGACAGCAAATTAGTATTTTTAAAACATGTAAAACAATGGAAAATATAATTAAATAGAATAACCTCATGCACTGTGCCTACATTTTGTGCAATTGCTACCTATTTTACATTTTTTATAAAACATAAATATTTAGTATTACTTCACACAATGAATAGAATTTTATATTTAGTCATGTATTTACCATTTTTTTTAGATTTATTTTTATTTATTTATTTAATTTGACTTTACAATACTCTATTGGGATTTACCATTTCTAACATTGCTTATTCCTTAGATTTATCTGCTTCCATCTGAGATATAGCATTTCCCATAGTGGAGGTATACTTGAAAATAAATTCCAGCTTTTGTTTTTCTGAGACTATTTTTATTTCATCTTTATTTTTGAAGGATATCTTTGCTTTTTATAGAATTTTTTTAACCATTCTATCTTATTTCTTTACTTTTCTTTGCCTCCTGCTGAGACCAAGTTTCTGTTGAGAAGTTAGCTTTCTTTCTTATTATTAATCATGAAAGATAATATTTCTTTATCTCTGGGTGATTTTTAAATTTATTCTTTCCATTTCATTCTCTGAGATTTGGTTATGTTTGTCTTAGGTGTCATTTTTTTCTGTCTTTGCATGGTTTATTTATTCACTCTCTTAAACACATGGTTTGATATCCAATTTTATATTTGAAAAATTATTTTTCATATTTCCTTTAAAAATTGCTTCTAGCCCATTCTCCCTCTTTCTACTTATTCTAGGACCTCAATCACATACATGTTAATTTTTGTATCATATGCTGCATTTCTCTTATATGCACTCTCTTTTTCAATTTTTTCTCTGTGTTTCAGAAAGGATATTTTCCCCTGAATAGTCCTCCAGTTTATATTCCTATTTTTTTGTTTGCTAATACCAGCCTGGTGTTAACTTATTAAACCATTTTGTCAACTATTTTCTCTATTTAAAAAGCTAATCCTCACTATTTTGATGCTTGAGCTTGTTTCAACATCCACAATATTTTCAAGTGTAGTTCTGTTGACAGTTTTACCTCCTGAATATCACTTGACTGTTTTATCTCCTAACGTGTCTAGTTATTTTTATTGCGTATTGAACATTGTGGATAATATGCCCTGAGAATTGGGATTATACTGTCTTCTTCTGAAAGATATTGATATTTGTTCTGTATAAGCAGTCTTATCCACATGGAGCTCCTTGATTCTGTTGAAACTTGATTTTAGGCCCATGAGAACAAATTTATTTGTTTGATCTTGTTCCTACTGCATTTCAGAGCTTCAGCTGAATAATCAAAATCTTCACTGTTATGTCCATTCTGACTGGATGCATATACAAATATACTTCAGCACTATGAACTCTCTGATTTTTCCATTTGACTCTGCCAGCCAGCATTTGCTCTGTCCTAGGTAGCCAAAGTTTTCCAATGAATATCTATAGTCATGAGTATCAGCAGAATTTTAATATACATTTTGAAGAAAAAATGTATGCAGTTTTTGCCTGTCTTGGGTCCTTTCTTCAAAACTTTGTTGCCATGTCTACCTTAGTGCCCAATCTCTGTTTCATCTGCCTAACAATATAGCTACGTTCTTTGCACACTCCATTTTCCTGAGCACCTTTGGAAAACATGCCCAGGAAAAAATCCAAGATAAATGTGGAGCTCACTTTTAATGCTTTCCTTTTCTCAAGTATCATAGCCCTGAATTGGCTATTGTCCTAGAGAAAAATTGGTGTCTCAATTAAATTAACCTCAAGTAGGAAAGAGGTAATTCACAGATCTGCGACTGTTATCTTTTTATTTTTTTTTCCACAGATGCCTTATGTGAATCTTTATGGTATAAAAGTCTCATCTCATGCACACATGCCTGAATCTAAGCCATGTGCTCTTATTTTCAGGTAGCTGAATATGGCAGTTTATTTTTTACTTCCTTATGTTGGTTGGTTTCTCTGTCTAGAGACAATTTAGTCTCTCTCTCCCTGCCCATGCTACCTTTAGACTCAATCTACCCAAAGAAAACATACTCAACTCTCGAGACATAGTTCAAATATCACATTTTCTTTGAACTCTTCCCCTCCAAGTTCAAGCAGAATTAAAAGCTTCTTTCTATATTTTTCGAAATTCACTGACCAAAATATATTTTTATGTTTAATATATCACATACTGGGCTATATGCTTTTGAAGCAGATCATATTTTTCCCATTTGTTTGTCTTTCTCTCTCTTCAATGGTAATATGTGCATGGAAATGAAGGTAATTAATACTTGTTAGGTAAAGAAGAAATGGCCATGTGAATAAAATGTGTAATAATACACTTGATTTCATAAGCAATATTGATATGATATGCTTAGTGCATTAGGTAAAATATCTCTGATTATTCTAATCACATTCCAAGTAAGATTAAAACAAACGACTGAGGAAGAAGACATTTCCATAAAAGGTAGTCATGAGTTTAGTAACCAAGAGTCTGTTTTTCTGAATCTAGACTCCATATTCTTTTCAGAAACCAAAGCTATTAATTCTTCATTTGAATGGAGATTTATGCAAAATTATTATTTTAAAATATACGGATGATATACGGCAATAAGAAATAAGAGAAAAACTTTTAATTCTGTGTTGTAATCCAGATTAATAGGATAGAATCATTAAAATAGATGTAATCTCTCAATTCTATGCCAAAGCCTTTGACTGTGTGGATCACAATAAACTGTGGAAAATTCTGAAAAAGATGAGAATACCAGACCACCTAACCTGCCTCTTGAGAAATCTGTATGCAGGCCAGGAAGCANCGATGGACATGAGTCTGAGTGAACTCCGAGAGATGGTGATGAACACGGAGGCCTGGCGTGCTGCGATTCATGGGCCGCAAAGCATCGGACACGACTGAGCGACTGATCTGAACTGAAGCAAACAGTATGCTTCAACGTTTTTTGAAAGAGAGTGGAGGACACTTTTGCAGATTAATTCTAGTAGGCCCTTTTCTTTTGTAGGAAGAGGACACCACTGATGGTGTGTTAAGAATTTGACAGTTATCATTTCAGACTTTCAAATATTGATTTATCAGCCCAAATAGCCTGTTATGCTAAAGTCAGAGCCTTGATAGAGAAAACATCAGACACTTAAATATGAGTTCAAAACATCTGGATGGATCTCAATAGAACGATGACTCTTATGATTCCTCTGAACCATTAGATTATGAAGAAGAAATGCATCCTTTGCTAATAAGAAGTAGCACTGCCAACGGGTATCTCTTGTGCACAAGACAAGAGTTACTCTCACCCTCCCTCCTATCTTGCAGGCCTATAACAAATATTGAGGCAAAGATTTGCAAGCTTGAAATATTGTGTGACTAATGAGGGGAAGAAGAGATTACATATCAAACTAGCTAGCAAGTGGGTAGCACCAGAGGAATTGAATTTTGAGAATGTTTGATTGATGGATTTAGTACATAAAACTAAATGTGCAAGAGTTCATTGATTTGAGAACACTCTTTTGATATAGAGGATTTAACTCCCTAGCAGTGAAAGTTTTAGTCACTCTGTCATGTCTGACTCTTTATAACCCCATGGGCTGTAGCCTGCCAGACTCCTCTGTCCATGGAATTCTACAGGCAAGAATACTGAAGTGAGTAGACATTCCCTTCTCCAGGGGATCTTTCTGACCTAGGTATTGAACCCAAGTCTCCTGCATTGCAGGCGGATTCTTTACTGTCTGAGCCACCAGGGATGTCAACTTCCTAGCATAGACCCCAGCAAGTAACGTAAACTCACTACTAGAGAAGCTCTGAGAAGTCTGGAGTAAGTAATGGTCTATACTGAAAGAAGTTGAAATGCTTGAGTTCTCATCTCAGATGAAGGCGAAAATGACCCAGGGATATAAGCATGCAAGAATGGACACGTTACATAGAGTCAGAAGAAACACTGGAAGATTTTGTTTCACAGGAAGGCTCAGAGAAATGACCATTTACTAAGGCCACCAGGATTATGCTGGCAAAAGGATACCAGCTTCACTAAGAAGTCTGGTATTGGGTCTCTGCTGCTGGCCAGGGTTAAGTTTGGGAGATATAGTTTCTTGGCTCATTAATAGCAAAGGGTATTTTTAAGTTCTAAAGCAACTGAAGCCAGACTGTAGGCTGCCAGGAGTCAGAGGGCTTTGGTTACTTTAACAGCCTTAGAGAAACAACCAAATAGCTTAAGGAGTTCAGCTTCAGATCATAATTCTCTATGTGATCAATCAGCCTAACTATAGACAACTGAAAAAGTTTTACCTTGTAAGTCTCACAGGAAAAGATGCCCTTCCCATAGCAGATTTGGTGCCACAGCTAATGCACTGCACACATTTTTCATCAATGCCTCTGGCAGCCCAGGCACTTCTTCCNGCCTAACTATAGACAACTGAAAAAGTTTTACCTTGTAAGTCTCACAGGAAAAGATGCCCTTCCCATAGCAGATTTGGTGCCACAGCTAATGCACTGCACACATTTTTCATCAATGCCTCTGGCAGCCCAGGCACTTCTTCCTCATTCTGCTTTGTAAGCCTAATATTGAAGTAATTGACAAAGTGATATTCTTTGGGAGGTCCAGACAAGAAAAACTCTGAAAAGTCATGGACCCTTCCCCAGAATGTCACAGATTAGCAGCAGTATTAGTCTAAAGAAGACAAGGCTGATGATCTCCATCATATCTGTATTTAACCCACCAGCCTGGTTACAATGGCAACCAGATGAATCCTGGAGAATGACTGTAGACTAGAACAAGCTAAAAGAGTTTGCAGTCCTGATCTCAGATCCATGCTGAATTTAATATCATTGCTAATGTCAACTAAAAGGGCTTAAAGTCTATGACATATTCTATTTATTTGGCAAATACTTTCTTTCTATTTCAACCAGTGAAAAGGATAAAAATTAGCTTGCATTCATGGAGTAGTCAACAATATTCCTTTACTATTTTGCTCTATAGCTATGAAACTCTCCAGTTTTCCTTTCAAAATGATCTGGCTTGTCTGGACCTCCCAAAGAACATCACATTGCCCAATTACTTCAATAATATTAGACTTACAAAGCAGAATGAACAAGAGGTGTCTGGGCTGCCAGAAGCATTGATGAAAAATGTGTGCTTCAGTGATGAGACACAAACCTGAGAAAGTTTCACAAGCCTTCACTTCTATAAAAGTAAGAGAGAAATTTTTACTTCAAAGTAAAAGAGAAACAGTTCTTGGCATCTTGCATCCTCTAATACAAAGAAGGTAGTGTGACATTATAGGTTCTCTTGGTTTGTAAAAACAGTACATTTCATAGCTAGTAATTCTGCTTTGATTCACACTCTAGGTGTCATGAAAGATCTGAGAAAGACCAAATGACAGTAGGTTCAGGCTATGACCCCATTGGCCCTGTTGTTTTTAAAATGCAACCTGGCTGAGCCTAATGGGATTGTCAGTAACAATAAATATTGCACTGTGGAGTTTATGAAAAAACTCTCGAGAATTGTTAACACAGGTTCTTGAAAATCTAAAGCAAGGCCTTGGTACCTGCATTAGAGGATCATATGTTTCTTCAGAAAGTTCCTGAATACTACTGTAGGTAGCATAGATTTCTGCTTACCAAAACTGAGCTGGCCATTGCCACAGTGATGTGACAAATTTACAAGTAAAATAGACTAATGCCAGGCTCCAAGTTGGGCTGGGGGCCCAATCTGACAAGTAAAAGTAAATATTCCAGGTGTGGATGTAGCATTATGTCATGAAGAGCCTCAGACAGCACCCATCTAGGAGCATATAGGATATCTGACCCATAGACTTGGAATTCCACACAATATATCACTTAAACAGCAGACATATTTCACAGCAAAGGAAATGCTACACAATCCAGAAGTAGATGGCTTCAGAATAGCGTACTGTAGGAGCTTTTGAGGCACCAGCAATGAGGCAGTACTTCGTGATGTTGGGATGTCATTCTCTAGGATGTATGATATTCACAGCATCAGAAGCATTTGAATGGAGCAGTGTTCCCAATTGGAAAGAATCCATGGGAGCTTGCCTAGGTCTACATCCTCCACAGGTAATGCCCTGACAACTGAATCTGTTGGGAGTACTGATTTCTGAACATGTCTGCCCAAAATAGGACTACTCTGATGGAACATTTTTGCTTTTTAATTTTCCATTGTGCTGGCTCAGATGTTCTCAGAGCTTTATTGCAACCAGAGTTCTTTCAATATTTCAATAGTCATCAGCCATATTTCAGTAGTCAAAATTGATCGACTACTGTGCATGTATGTTAAGTCACTTCAGTGGTGCCTGACTCTGTGTGACCCCATGGACAGCAGCCCACCAGGCTCCTCTGGCCACAGGATTCTCTAGGCAGGAATACTGGAGTGGGTTGCCATTTCATTCTCCAGACCACCTACTTTACTAGAGCAGAAAGTTCTATAGGAACTGTGCTGATATAGAAGTGTTGAAATAATCAATAAAGATCAATATAGAAATAATCTTTCAAAGAACATGCTCAAAATACTAAAAATTATAAAAAGTTTATATAGCAGATAAAGTTCTATTAACTAAATCAAAGAAAATCACAATGAATTCAGATTGTTCAATCAAAAAATGTTTAAATGAAAAGAAAAATGCCCTATATTCTTAACAATTTAGTATCATCAATATTTAACAGCATCAATATTTGATAACACTTCTCAGTTAGCATATGCAATACCTCATGTCATTTCATCTACTCTCTTATTTGTGTATTCTCTCTCTCTCTCTCACTGATATTCCTTTCTACTTTTTCTGCCTAAATACCTGCCACTTATTTTACCATTCCATCTATCCCTTCTCCAGCTGATCTTCCCGATCCCGGAGTTGAACCAGGGTCTCGTGCATTGCAGTTGGATTCTTTAGCAGCAGCTACAGGGAAGCCTACAATCCCATCAGCAATGTAATTTTGAGTAAGATGATAAAGACCTCTAAGCTTCAGTTCTTATGTTGATAAAGTGTAGGTAATATTAACCCTTGTGATATTTTGAGAATCTAAGTTAAATTATAATCATTTTTCACTGGATACATTTCTTATGAAGGACTAAAGTGTAGACTCCCGTGAAATATTTCAATGCAGAGTATAGGGAAAGCTAAATTTTTGAGGCAATGATAGTTGTTTTTTGGACTTGCCTTAAATAGGAAAACTTAACCTTTCTAGTGTTACTTATTGGGGGATAAGAAAGCCAAGAGAAAGGAAAATTATGATGATAATTTTTAAGCCCTGAACTCTGAGGCAAAAGCAGTATATGCCAATAGAAATGTCCTATAAATTGCTTGAGAGATAGGAAACTAGGCCTCGTGTGTAATAAGGTCAGGGCCAGTTGGATGGAGGCCATAATAGTGAATATTGGGCAGTCATAATTTGGGGTTGTAAATAAGTAAGAAACTTTGTGTTAAAGCATAATTAAAATCAAGTTTAATAAACTACATCAAATTTTTTGTTTTTCTGTCTTGAACAGTTCTGTCTCTTGTTCATCAATAATATAAGGTATAAATAAAGTCTTTATTTACCATGGATATAAATATGCTACTACGGAAACAAATTCAGAAAACATAATGGCTAATATTAGATAGGAAAAATTAGCTCATTGTACTTGAAAAATTTACTTAAAATAGTGGATTGCTATTGATATTAATGAAATCCACTAAGATATTTGCTTGGATAGTCAATGGGCATTAAATATTCAATTGCCATTGCAGATAATTTGGCCCGATAATATTTAGCATCAGTCAGTTGCATTGCTTTCTCATGAGCAACAATGACACCAATAAATATGGCATTTTTATAATACACAAAGATAATATTATATTAATTTTTTTATATTCTTGGGGTTCTTTTAAGCTCCATGATTATTCTAATATTTAACAATATAAGGATGAAATATTTGATAGTGTAAACTTTAAGAGTGAAACTTGGTATGCTAAGAAAAATTTCCCATTCTTACCTGAGACATAATTTATTAAAATTAATTTCAATAAAAGTAAAATTCCACATCATTTTTATAAACTGGTCTTTCTCATATATATCTATGTTAATAAATAAATAAATACAATTATAGTCAATAAGCATAAATTTTCCTCAGCAAAAAACAAAACTCTTCCAGATCATTTCCAATTTCTGATTTTCTATACCAGTATGCCTCTTGGATCCCACAGGAACAAAATCCCTCTTTCAATTGTATTCTCAATGTGCCAAAGAACACTTTTTTTCCCATGTGATTTGTTAATGGGATGTTAACAGTGAATAATAACAAAGGTTTGCATATTCTGATTAGAATAAAGAATATCAGCAGGCTAGAATGAAATATGAATATTAATACTACAATCGACTACTAAAATAGCCTCTAATTTACACAAATGAATGTGCTTCTAAATAACTTTATGCAGACCTTTTGAAATGCTAAATTAAAATATGAAATAAGCTGAATTTTCTGAAGAGACTTCTAACTTACACAATAAAATTTATTGAAAATGTCAGCATTATACCTCATGGTTGGCTGAGAGTATCTACTTCAGAGGCATGAAAAACTGTTTATATAATGTGTATCTTAACTAAATACATTCTTCCATTACAAATCTTGGTGGTGGTGGTCTTGATTTAATCGCTAAGTCGTATCCAAGTCTTGCGACCCCATAGGCTGTAGCCTGCCAGCCTCCAATGTCCATTGGGATCCTCTAGGCAAGAATACTGGAGTAGGTTGCCAATTCCACCTCTTATACAGAGTTATCAATATTAAACACAAAAATTAGTGTTACCTGATGGAAATAGTATTCTTCCCAGGTGGCTCAGTGGTACAGAAGCCTGCTGCCAAGCAGGAGACCCAGGTTTCATACCCGAGTCGGAAAATCCCCTGGAGAATGAAATGGCAACCCACTCCAGTAGTCTTGCCTGGGAAATCCCATGGACAAAGGAGCTTGGTAGGCTATGGTCCATGGAGCTGCAAAGAGTCAGACACAACTTAGCAACTAAACCATAATCACAATGGGAATAGTTTCAATTTTTTTCCTTCTTATGTTATAGACTCATCAAATTGTACACACTATTATCAAAAAATGTGGATGATAGTATACATCATTCATAGTGTGACATGCAATAGTATTCTCACTGAAGGATGTACATTAATCATTAATTTATTAGAACCAGAATCCTTTTAATGAAGTTTACACTTTGCTAGCAACAAGATCTACACTACTAAATTATCATTTCTCTGAACTAAAATATTAATAAATGTTACCAATGAAAAAATTACTGTATTTATCTCTTCAACATACACTTATTAAGTCCATAGTATGTGCCAAGAACTTTGTTTGGTACTAGTTACAAGGTAGTAAACAAAATAGATATGGTCCCTTTGCTACAGATGTTATTGCTGGTGAGGAAGCCATCCTCTAAAACAGTTATTAAACTAACTGTGGTCCTTGGACCAATCTGGCCCAGCCCCTGGTTCTTCCATAAAAATATATTTTAACAATCCAATCTATAATTCATTTATATTTTACCTAAGGCTGTTTCACTTGAAAAAGCAGAGTGGAATAGTTGAAACAAACAGCATATTGTTGGCAAGCCCATAATATATACTGACTCTTTAGTAAAAGAACTTTGAAAATGTTTACTCTAGAATATAAAATATATCTGAAAAACAATTCTTAGTCTATATTTTATTAAATAATAAAAACAACTCTTTCCCAATATAATATAAAGAAGAAAAAACTCAAAGACTTGACACTACCCAGCTTATTTAAAGCTAAATAGTCAACATAGTGTGGTAGCCATTGTCAAAAGGATGAAGACAAGCCATAGACTAGACAAAACATTTGCAAAAGACATACCTAATGAAGGGGACTGACAACCAAAATATTCAAAGAACCCATAAAACTCAACAAAAGGAAAAGGAACAATCCAATCAAAATACGGATAAAAGACTCAAACAGATACCATTTCAAAGAGATATGCAGATGGAAAATAAGCATACAAAAAGACACTCAAGATCATAAGTCACTTAGGAATTGATATTGAAACATACCTATAAAGATGACAAAAATCCAAAACACTGGGCAGTTTCAAATTTTGGAAAGGGTATGGAGTTACAAAGACTCTTATTTATTTTTGGTGAAAATACAAAATGGTATAGCTATTTAGGAAGATAATCTGGTAGTTTCTTAGTTAAACATATTCTTATCTGTACTGCATGCATATGTGCTATGACACTTCAGTTATGTCCGACTCTTTGTACTTTTTGTTATTTATCCATAAAAGCTGAAAACTCATGTCTCTTCCAAAATTTCCATATGTATGCTTATAGCAGCTTACTCATAATTTCCAAAACTTGGAAGCAAACATGATGTCCTTAAATAGATGAATACATAAATAAACTTTGGTAGATGCAGATAATGAAATATTAGCTTGTACTAAAATAAATATGATGCCAAGAAATGAAAAGACATGGAGGAATCTTAGATGAGTATTACTAAGTGAAATGTCAGTTTGAAAAGGCTACATACTGTACAATTTCAACTATATGACAGTCAGGTAAAGCAAACCAATGGGAATAATAAAATTATTAATGATGACAGAAAGTGTCAGGAAGAAATGAATAAGCATTGTGTAAAGTAAATTGTTTGGGGTTCCGTGGTGGCTCAGGCTTCCCTCCTGGCTCAGCTGGTAAAGAATCTGCCTGCAATGTGGGAGACCTGGGTTCAATCCCTGGGTTGGGAAGATCACTTGGAGAAGGGAAACGCTACCCACTCCAGTATTCTGGACTAGAGAATTCCATGGACTGCATAGTCCATGGGAGTGCAAAGAGTCGGACATGACTGAACGACTTTTTCTTTTTTTCTCTCTTTCCCTAGTGGCTCAGATGGTAAAGAATCTGTCAGCAGTGCAGGAGACCTGGGTTCAATCCTTGGGTTAATAAGATCCCCTGGAGTAGGGCATGGCAACCCACTCTAGTATTCATGCCTGGAGAATCCTCATGGACAGAGGAACCTGGAGGGCCACAATTCATAGGGTTGAAAGTGTCAGACATAGCTGAGCAACTAAGCACAACCCAGCACAGCACATGATACTATAATGGTGGCTACACATCATTAAACATTTGTCAAAACCTACAGAATGTGCAATACCAAGAGTGAATTCTGATGTAAATTAAGGGATTTGAGTAATAATTTATTTTAATTTGAGAAAAAAAGTAGACCCAGGTAACAAGAATTACTTTGTATAAAAAGAGAATTTCTTTAATTCTTGTTGAATTATTAATAGCATATTACCAATACACTTGTAAAAATAAGTGTTTATTTCTATTCATTGACAACTGACAGATATCATTTTAAGCCAAAGCTATCTAACACAATGTATATAAGACTTCCCAAAAAATACATGCATAGCCCCAACAAAAACAAAACAGACAAAAAAACAAATCAGTGTTAAAGAACACTTTCAATATAAACTATTAACATGCTTATCTTCATTTTGAAAATATGATGTATTTCCTTTTTCTATGCATTTACCTTTTATTGGGCTGATATTCACATGATTTATAATAATTCTTACTTACCGACAGTTCATTATCAATATCTATTTTGATTTGACCATGCCTAATATCCTACCAGATTCCCTGGTGGCTCAGACGGTAAAGCGTCTGCCTGCAATGCCAGAGATCTGGGTTCGATCCCTGGGTTCGGAAGATCCCCTGGAAAAGTAAACGGCAACTCACTCTAGTACTCTTGCCTAGAAAATTCCATGGAAGGAGGAGCATGGTGGGCTAAGGTCCATGGGGTCACAAAGAATCTGACACAACTGAGGGACTTCACGATGATGAATATCCTACCAGTCACAAAACTTGTAGTATAACCCTATTTCATGGTGGCTTATTAGTTATTAGTTAAGATATTTTTAAAAAACTGATTTAATATTGGAAGCAAAAATATCTTCTCCATTTGAAGAAAGGAACAGAAGTAGATAAAAAGCAAACACTTCCCTGATAGATCTTCATGACTGAATGAAGAAGTTATTTCCCTGGACTAGTCAAATATACTCTCATTAAATCTGGAAAATTATCTCATATAGTCATCATAACAATTACACTATTTCTTTATGATATAAGGAAATGGCAACCTACTCCAGTATTCTAGCCTGGTGAATCCAATGGACAGAGGAACCTGGAGGACCTCAGTCCATGGGGTCGCAAGAGTTGGACAGGACTTAGCAACTAAGCACCAAAGGTACTATTTTACTTTTAGTGATCAAGAAATAAAATAGAGGGATTAGATTACATGAAAAAAAGTTATTTGTTAGTGATTGTAGTTAGAACTAAATATGCTACTCTGAGTCTCAGTAGTTCAAAAATCTCTATGCTCTTGACCACACTATTAACACTTTTGTGCTAGTTGGAAATTATCTTAATGATCCAGTCGTTGGAAAGCTGCTCTTTGCACTAGAAATTTTTTGTNGTTATTTGTTAGTGATTGTAGTTAGAACTAAATATGCTACTCTGAGTCTCAGTAGTTCAAAAATCTCTATGCTCTTGACCACACTATTAACACTTTTATGCTAGTTGGAAATTATCTTAATGATCCAATCGTTGGAAAGCTGCTCTTTGCACTAGAATTTTTTTGTAATATATATTAAAAATTTCTAAGAATATATTATTATATTTCTCTCATTTAGATACTGCCTGAAAATTACAATATCCATCTACTAGAGATCTCAAATAAATGCATAATATAATCTGGGGGCTTCCCTGGTAGCTCAGAGGTTAAATTGTCTGCCTGCAATGCAGGAGACCAGGGTTCTATCCCTGAGATGGGAAGATCCCCTGAAGAAGGAAATATTCAGGAATATGTGAATATTCCAGAAGGACTATGATTAATTTCTCATTTCCTTAAATTTAAATTCTTGTATCATATCTTGGAATAATAGGAATAGAGGTAGTTAAATAGTACTATATTTAAAAATCTAACAATTTAGAAAATGCATAATCATATATAATGTGATCATTGAAGAAGTCTTCTTAGCTTATATGTGACAGATTTCTTTTCTTGGAGTCTTTTGAACTTATCCTATAAAGTCTCTAAATCTGTGAATCAACTTTTGTCTAAAAGCAGCAGAATGAGAATGAGAATAATGTGACCTCCAGAGAGTTGGCATCATCACTACACTCTACTGATTATACTTTTCACTGAACTACGGAATAAATTCAATTTTCCAATTTTCAGAATGACAAGCTATATTCTCTTTTAAAAAGATGATGAGTTTACACAATGGAAAGTCATTTCTTATTTTTCTCTAAAGGAACTCTTTAGAGACCCTTCAAGAATATTAATATACAGAAAAATGACAAGTATCACCATTTATATGTCACCACTTTCACTTCACATTCCTAACTCTGATGATATTAACACTGACCCCTCCACTTCACCAACCTGGGGATTGGGTTCCCTATGTTTATTCAACAGAGAAAATTTTGAAACCAATGTGTAATTTTTCACTGAAAATGTGAATCCAAACTAATAAAATGAATAAAAATGGCTATCAGAAAGATTTCTACCCTGGAAAATTCCTTTCACACAAATCCAAATAGAAACTCTGTTCAAAAAAAAAAAGAGAAAAAGAAACTCTGTTCATAATTTCTAAAGGAAGTGAAATTTAAAACATATACTACTCTAGTAAAAGTTTTCATGTTTCATATATTCATTGTACAACTTGCATGGAAATTATGCCCTTACCCTGTGTTTGATGTTATTAGTTTCTGAAACATTAAATTATGCCTATCTATATTTTTATTGCTGCCGCTGCTAAGTCGCTTCAGTCGTGTCCGACTCTGTGCGACCCCGGAGACGGCAGCCCACCAGGCTCTCCCGTCCCTGGAATTCTCCAGGCAAGAACCACTGGAGTGGGTTGCCATTTCCTTCTCCAATTCATGAGAATGAAAAGTGAAAGTGAAGTCTCTCAGTCGTTTCTGACTCCTAGCGACCCCATGGACTGCAGCCTACTAGGCTCCTCCGTCCATGGGATTTGCCAGGCAAGAGTAGTGGAGTGGGTTGCCATTGCCTTTTATTATTTCTAAAAGACAATAGTAGGTTATTTCATTTGATTGACATAGGAATGCTATCTAGAATTATTTCTTTTGATAATTCTATTAAATAAATGAATAAAATATTATTTTCAAAATGCTTTAGAAACTAAATCCATAAAGTTACTTGATTTAAAAGCATTTTAAAGAAATACTTTTGCTTGATTTATAAAACACTAACAATTTTATATTATATATGTGGAGTCACTCAAAAACTAGGAAGGTGTAGGAACACTTAACTTAGGCACAGATTTCCTTAAATGAACTAAGAAGGGTCCCTATAGTGCTTACTGTCTCAAGGATTTATATAGACCCATTAGATGATCACATCAGCTGTATTACATAAGAGCTATTATTGGCTTCTATTTCTAGTTGATAATTTTTTACAGAGAAGTTAGCATCTTTTCAAAATAATACAGCGTATAAGTGGCAGAAAGGGATTTGAACCCAGGGACTCTATCCCCATAATAAACTTTTTCCACCACTATATATCACTGCCTCGCTCCAAATACCACAAAAATCATTGCTGAAGAGGTATACCATGCATTTCCGAACCAGAAGTTTAAAGTGCATTTCTCAAGCCAGTAGGGAAAAATAAAACAAAACAAAACTATTCAATGTCTCATTATCAAACATTTATTGAGCAATTATTGTATGGCAGGACTGTGCCAAGGACATAGCAGTGACCCAGGTGATACTTCAGTCCTCAGAGGTCCTAGGTTTGAAAAATGAATTCTCTGTCTTCATGTTTATCCAAACCACTATTCAAAGCAAACGATTCTACCTGCCATCACCAGAGCAGGAAAGAAAAACCTGACACAGTGATATTTTTTAAAAAAATCATCATCTACAATGACAGAATCACAGCCATGACAAAATTTACAAACTAATAAATAAGCATGTCTTGAATATAAAAGATACAAAACAATTCAGGTTTGCAATGAAAATCAAATATGTTTAGCATTCTTTGTATATATGGAAATATTTTCTGATTTTCAATTGCATTTGCTCTGTCAAATACAGAGCAAAACATTCAAGAAGAAACTGAAGATCAGAGATAATATATCTCTGCTTGAACTGAACATTTTTCTCTTGTGAGGAAATCTTTAAAAATTAAAGAAAAGCTTCTTTTATTCATGATATTTTTGCTTAATTTTTAAGTTCTTGCGACCTTCTTTCTTTATAAATATAAGTAAAACAATGACTATATTGTTATTATCATTCAGTCTCTAAGGCATATCTGACTCTTCAAGTCCCCGTGAACTGCAGCACATTAGGCTTACTTCACCGTCCACTAAATCCTGGAAGTGAAGTGAAGTCGCTCAGTCGTGTCTGACTCTTTGTGACCCCATGGACTGTAGCCTACCAGGCTCCATCCATGAGATTTTCCAGGCAAGAATACTGGAGTGGGTTGCCATTTCCTTCTCCCAAGGATCTTCCCGAGCCACGGATTGAAGCCGGGTCTCCCATATTGCAGGCAGACGCTTTACCGTCGAGTCACTGATGCTACCTAATCATCTCATCCTTTGATGCTACCTAATCATCTCATCCTTTGACACCCTCTTCTCCTTTAGCCTTCAGTCTTTTCCAGCATCAGGGTGTTTTCCTATGAGGCAGCTCTCCACATCAGTTGGCCAACGTATTGGAACTTCAGCATCAGTCCTTCCAATAATATACAGGGTTGATTTCCTTTAGGATTGACTGGTTTGATCTCCTTGCAATCCAAGGGACTCTCCAGAGTCTTCTCCAGTACCAAAGTTGGAAAGCATAAGTTACTCAATGCTCAGCTTTCTTTGTGGACCAACTCTCATATCTGTGCATGACCACTGGAAAAAAATCAAAGTTTTGACCATACAAACCTTTGTTGGCAAAATGATGTCTCTGCTTTTTAATATACTATCTAAGTTTGCCAACACTTTCGTTCCAAGAAGCAAGCATCTTAATTTTATGGCTGCAGTCATCGTCTGCAGTGATTATGGAGTCAAAGAAAATAAAGTCTGCCACATCTTCCACTTTTCCCCTTAATATCTGCCATGAAGTGATGGGAACAGATGCCATGGTTTTAGTTTTCTGAATGTTGAGCTTTCTCAACTCAGCTTTTTCACTCTCCTCTTTCACCCTCACCAAGAAGTTCTTTAAATCCTCTTCACTTTCTGCTATTTGAGTGGTGTCATCTGCATATTTGAAGTTGTTAATATTTCTCCCAGCAATCTTGATTCCAGTCTGTGATTCACCCAACCTGGCATTTAGCATGATGTACTCTGCATATAAGTTCAATAAGCAGGGTAACAATATACAGCCTTGACGTACTCCTGCCCCAGTTTTGAACCAGTCAGATTTCCATGTCCAGTTTTAATTGTTGCTTTCTGATCCATGTACAGGTTTCTCAGGAGACAGGTATGGTGATCTGGTACTCCCATCTTTTTAAGAATTTTCCATAGTTTGTTGCTTCTATACAGTCAAAGGCTTTAGCATAGTCAATGAAGCAGAAGTGGTGATCTCCTGGAATTTCCTTGCTTTCTCCACAATCCAATTTATGTTGGCATTTTGATCTCTGATTCCTCTGCCTTTTCAAAAATCCAGCTTGGACATCTTGAAGTTTTCAGTTCATGTTTTGTTGAAGGCTAACTTGAAGGACTGTGTTAGATATGGGTGAAGATTTCTATTTTTATCACGTTGATATACAGTTCAGTTAAGAATCTGTCCCCACCTCTGATTGGAAATCTAGAAAATGGCCACATCTTTGCTGTGTGCAAGAACTGCTGGCCTCATAGCATGTCATTGATTGGACTTTGGTTTCCCAAATGCTGTTTGGCTCTTGCAGTATTTTCTGTGTTGGCAGGAGTTTAATTCTAACGGTTAATAGTATTCAGCTTTAGGATGAGGACTATTATTTTAATTGCATAAACATCTCCTTTTTTTTAAATTTTCAAATACATGAATTCTTACAAATCTGTAATTCAAGGTGTAACAACATGATAGCCAGTTATTTTATCAGTGTCAAATTTATAATAAATTGTCTGAAAACTCGACACCAAATTCCCCTGTGGTTGACTGTTAGCAATTACTGAGTTGAATTCCTCATGTTTCTTATATTCATATTCAGAGTTAAATAAATATTACAATATAGAATAAGAAAGAAGGCAAAGTTAAATAAAAACACCTGTCTTTTTCATAATACAGAAATACCAATCTCTATTTTCAAATAGAAACCTATTCACAAATACCTAGCAGCAATATGAAAGACTTATAAAGGTCTGAAGAAAAAACAATTGAGTATTCATTACCTAAAGATAAATATTTTATATTGCAAGAAGTATTTTTACTAAGCATAGGGAAAGTAATCCTAGTTTCATGACATGCATTTGCATCTAACCTAAAATTATTTCTTCATTGTACAGAAAGCTTTGATAAGAAACCTTATTTTGCTTTGAAATATGTAAATTAGTAAAAATTTCAGATCCAGAGTTTAAAAAATATTTCTCAGTCTGGCCCTTAAAATGTTAGGAAATCAGCAATTATTAAAAAAAAAAGAAAGAAAAATTCTAATTCATTGCCTTGTACTGAAATCTTCTAAAAACTGCTTTATGAGTGAATAAAAGGTTTCTATTAATATTTGTCTTTGATTTTAACTTTATCATTACTTATGATCAAAACACCCTTATGGGCTGGGCCAACCAAGTGCTGTTATCCACACGTACAGATGAAAGAGAGACCCAGAAAGGTTACTTTTTTTTTTTAATTGAGATCATATTGTAAAGGGCAGAATCTGGACAATTTTCTGTATATTATTGAAAATGGCCAAACAAGAATGTCAGTGTTTGCAAATGGTTGAATTTCTCTTCAATCATGGTGAAAATGCAGAAGAGAAGATAAAAACTAAAAGATAGCTAATATAAAGACTATAAATATAAATAGAGGGAGGAGTGTTATAAGGTGAAGTGATGTATTAAACTTTTCAAGACTCATCTTTACAAGATGAGAAAATTAAATCGTGTCAAGGGAGTTTAATTATTGACAGTACTTTCTAAAGAGACAACAACATACCTTGTAATCACCAATTAACTTGAAAATGTGTTTATTTGAAATATATTTTGAAATACTTTAAAAGTTTATCCAATATAAATTAAACTCCTAATTCAAACGCAGTACATTGAATGAGTTTAAAGAGTGAAGTTCAGGACCTTGTTTAAGTACAAGAGAAGAAAAAAAAAAAAAAATCACCAGCAAGGACTGTGATATTTGGAATATTTGTCATTTTCTTCTGATAATGTCTTAAGAACCAACTTGGCACCATAACAATTCCCCAAATCAAGTATTTCTTTGTAGGATCTAGTTATAGTCATGAATACACACACACACACACACACACACACACACAAACCACAAGTGGCCAACCTGTTCTCCACATCTATCTGATGGGAGTGTATCCTCTCTTAATCAAAACTAGGTTTTTAGTCCAGGCAAGTGGTTGATTCTGCTAGAAATATTTCATTTTGGGTTTACTAAATCCCAAACAGATTACACTCTACCTAATTACCTGTCTACTGGTAACAGTATTAGATACATAAGATTCTGTACCTAGGAATCTTAACAATGAAACAGTGATACGGTTTCCCTAATATTCTTTTTAAAAGCCTGTGTCCAAGCACGTTTATGAATATAAGAAATACTGATTGCTAGATTATACCAAGTTTTAATTATCAGTACATTTTTAAATATTGAACAAGCCAAACAAAACACTTGTTAGACATATGGAACTTCTTTCCACCCATTTGTACCTGAATTAATTCTTAGGTACTCTGAGCCAGTTAACTAAGCCATCTAGAGCAATGAGTCAAGTTGACTCAATTAAAAACAAAATAAAAATAAATTTCCATGGAAATAGAGAGCTGCATTCACACAAATGCCAAAATAATGTCTTATGAATAACATTATTACAATGAATACAAATGAAATCATGATTTTCCATTTGCTTAATTTGTGCTATTAAATGCTTGAGAAGAATATCAGAAGTGTTTTTAAAATGCTCATTAAAGTAATTTATTATAATTATGAGGTAGAATTAATATTAAAGGATTAATATGAATTAGGCATGTAATAGGAAAGGATTACATGGAAAATTATAAGAAGAGATAATATGACCCCAAAATATAGATTATAAATACTCTTATGAGAATGTCATTTAAGAGAATATGGTTATTGATAAAACTGAAACACATTCTTTATTATAAATGTGTATGTAAACCTAAGGAATAATTACCAATACATAGTTTCATATTTTTAATATTTGAAGTTTAGATTATAGCAATGTACCATAGAAATGTATATTACTACATAAGCATTTATATCATGTTTTGTTTTCAAAGAAACTTTATCATTAGCTATTTATAATTTATGCTTTAACAATGTAAGGACACTTATCTTTGCAGTATTTTTAAGAAGTATTTTATATTGAAGGCATAATAAACACTCTACATGTATACATACTTTTAGTTTGTGATATTCAATGTCTATTGCCCTTGAATTTTATGAGAAAATTTTAGTCTAAAATATTTCATTCTCTATAATTTAAGAGTTTTGTTTCCAGGAGGAATCTTCACAAAGAAAGTTAAAGGGAGAAGTGAAAAATTATCTGCTGAATTTGGCTCTTGTGTTTTGAAAAGCATTTTATGCAAGCCAACTCAAAATTCTTCTATCATCTGCTAGAATAACAAGCATGTTTTCACACATTGAATGTTTTAATCCTATTTGTCAGGTTGTTAGCTTGTGTTTCCAAATCTCTGATTTAAACTGGCCCACAGAATCTCTGGTTAACTAAAGTCTAGCAAAAGGAAATGAGTCTCTGTCACCAGCCTGTTAAAAGGTCAGCAAGAGTGACAGCTTCACCATCTCAATTGCAGATTTGCAGCTAAAAGCCAACTGATGTCAAGATTAAGTCAAAGCTGAGACCTCATCATAATAAACAGATTGTCAAAACAGCAAAGCACTGCACAGCTTAAAATTGGAAGCATAGGAGCCTGGCTTTGTATCAATTTGAGGACATGACAAAAAATGGGAGGGCTATCAAAAACCCAGTCTACTGCTGTGTCATTCTAACACTACTGTTAATCTTGAAGGTTTGCTGGCCTTCCATACACAATTCCAAAGAGAAACATTGAGAGAGGAAAAACTGTGTGTTCATATGTCTCTTGTTTTCAATTATCTTATTAATTTTCATCTATGTGTTAATAAAAGGAGTAGAAACATGCAGTAGAAATTTGGCAGTAGGTAATAGCAGAATCAGCAAATGGAAAATAAAATGGTAGTGGACATGAACACTTAGAATGAAATACTTTTATTTGTGAAAGTGAAAGTCACTCAGTCATGTCCTACTCTTTGTGACCCTGTGGACTATACAGTCCATGGAGTTCTCCAGGCCTGAATACTGGAGTAGGTACCCTATCCCTTCTCCAGGGGATCTTCCCTACCTAGGAATCAAACCAGGGTCTCCTGCATTGCAGGAGGATTCTTTGCCAGCTGAGCCACAATTTTATTTGTATTATTCTTAATTAAAGCATAATTAAATTCTTAATTAAAGTTAGATCACCAGGACAGAGACATAATTTTAGAAAAAAAATTTTTTTAATTTTTGAATGAATGGTAGATATTGGGAATGGGCTTGCGGATCGCTTTGTAGTTATAAAAGGATGGCACCATTGACACAATATGTTTGAGCAAAACTTCAGGAAATAGTGAAGGACAGGGAAGTGTGACATATGTAGTCCTTGGGGTTGCAAGGAATCAGACATGACAGTGACTGAACAAGAATAAACATCTTAAAATTATACAATTACAAATGGAAACTTGAGGTCATATTCTATAAACCTGAGGATACTGTGAAATGAGAAATCTTGTAATATATATATACAATAAAATATAAATATATATTGACATCATATTATGCACCAGGCTCTCTTCTAGGCTTTTGAAATAAGAGGGTAAAAAAAATTCCCATCTTTATAATATTTACATTCTCATAGTTAGCTGGGAAGTGGTAAGAGTTCTATAATATATAGATGACATAATAGGAATCTGGATGACTTCTGGGGAGATGGGGCTTGGGAAAACTGCAATTTTAAATTGAATTGAGTGTTCAAGGCAGGGTTGACTGAGCAAATATGTTTGCAAAGATTGGCACACTATCATAAAAATCTTGACTAATAATTTTAAAACAATAACAAGATTACCTTTAAATGCACAGAAAAGAAGCATAGATGGAAAAGAGCCGGATTAATGGACAGATATATGTTAAATTAAACAATCTAAGATATTATAATATTATTGGTGGGTGTTCATTGTAAATTTCTTTCACTGTAAATTTCAAAATGTTGAATGTCTTAAAATATTAGAAAAATTGTAGAAGAATTTTCTCTCTACACATATATTCTATTTAAAACCTTTGTTCCTTTCTATGTTTCTCTGCCCTTAGGCCTATACCTCTAAAAATTGCATACTAGAAAAGGTACTTTAAGCTTTATTTTGTGTTCTGTTTTGACAACTATTAAGTTACAGAAGTCATGTTTAGTTTTCTCATGTGATTTTGTATTCAGAAATTCATTTTTAAATATTAACATTTTATGTAACTTTTTTTTGCTAAATTTTAGATCATGGATTAGGCAGAGGGGAAGCCTCAGATAAAGTCATACAGGAAGTTACATTAGTATTAATTTGTATAGCAAAAAGACAAAACCATGAACTCTAGAAATACACTATTTCTTTTTAAAAGATATACAGTAATATCTTCCTAACCACTACCAAGTATTAGATAATTCTTTGAAATAGAGTGACTTCAATAAGTCAAAGATAGATTTTTCACATTCTAAACTCATAATTGCTTCTTCTAGCTTATTGAATAATATCCCTAAAGTTACATGCCTATATATTGTTATCAATTATTATGTGAGTTAAAAAATTATTATACAAATGCAGTTCTTAAAGTTAAAGAGACTCTAATTAAATACAGAAATTCCTAACTTCTAAAAGTTGACTGCATTTAGTGCATGATAATTTTATGTTTGTCCCTAGTGCATAGTAGGTGCTCACTTTTGTTGAACTACTTAAATAAGTAATTACAGCTCAAAATATAGGGTCTATAAATCCATCAAGTCAATGCATTTTTGTGTGTTTCTCTCATTACTATATATATATATTACACTATTATTGTGCAAAAGCAGTGTCTTCTCTTTTTTTTCCTTCTTTCTGTGATTTTCTTTTTTTCTTTCCACCCACTCCTCCTTTTAGCACAATGGATTTCATTATTTTTAAATGGAAGCTTCTCAAGAGAATATGAGACATGATCATATTTTTGTATTTTTAGCTAAATGTCAAATTTCATTATCCTCCTTATACCTCAATTTACTTATCATAGAAAGTGGATATTATATTGACCCTGTGAAAGATTGGTAGTAAGATATAATACAAGGATCCCTTCTAGGAATTCTGAAGGTTGGTTAATTTTACTGAATTCTATTATCAATGTCATAAGAGGCATAAAAAAATTAAAAATAGCATTTTCATCATTTAAAATGGGTGAAAATGTTCTGATCTCTTCCAATATTTAAGGAAATATTGCACATTAAATATACATGAATATTATCATTAGATAATATACTAAAGCTTTGAATATGCATAAATTCATTTAATGTAATACTGGTAAGCGCTTCCCTGGTGTCTCAGAAGGTAGAAAAATCTGCCTGAAATGTGCAAGACCCGGGTCTGATCCCTGAGTTGGGAATATTCTTGCCTGGAAAATTCCATGGGCAGAAGAATCTGATGGGCTACAGTCCCTGCAGCCACAAAAAGTTGGAAATGACTGAAGTGTTGGTAAATAGGAGCCACTTTGCCCAAGGCAAAGTCTTAGTTCAGTTCAGTCTCTCAGTCATGTCCGACTTTTTGCGACCCCTTGAATCGCAGCACGTCAGGCCTCCCTGTCCATCACCAACTCCCAGAGTTTACCCAAACTCATGCATCAAGTCGGTGACGCAATCCTGCCATCTCATCCTCTGTTGTCCCCTTCTAATCCTGCCCCCAATCCCTCCCAGCATCAGGGTCTTTTCCAATGAGTCAAATCTTTGCATGAGGTGGCCAAATTATTGGAGTTTCAGCTTCAGCATCAGTCTTTCCAACGAACACCCAGGACTGATCTTTAGGATGGACTGGTTAGATCTCCTTGCAAGCCAAGGGACTCTCAAGAGTCCTCCAACACCACAGTTCAAAAGCATCAATTCTTTGGTGCTCAGCTTTCTTCACAGTCCAACTCTCATATCCATTCATGACCACTGGAAAAACAATAGCCTTGACTAGATGGACCTTTGTTGGCAGTGTAATGTCTTTGCTTTTTAACATGTTATCTAGATTGATCATAACTTTCCTTCCAAGAAGCATGCGTCTTTTAATTTCATGGCTGCAATTACCATCTGCAGTGATTTTGGATCCCCCTCAAAAAAGCATGACACTGTTTCCACTGTTTCCCCATCTATTTGCCATGAAGAGATGGGACCAGATGCCATGATCTGTTTTCTGAATGTTGAGCTTTTTCACTCTCCTCTCACTTTCATCAAGGGGCTTTTTAGTTCCTCTTCACTTTCTGTCTTATTCTCAGAGAAGCCCATATCTAGTGACTAATTCTGCTGGGGTTTTAGGTCCTGATCTCCTTGGTTTGGGATTGACATGTACACACTGATATATTTAAAACAGTTAACCAACAAAGACCTACTTATACTATGCGGTGCTTACTAAGTCTCTTCAGTCATGCATGACTCTTTGCAACCCTATGTACTGTAGCCCACCAAGCTCCCCTGTTCATAGGATTCTACAGGCAAGAATACTAGAGTGAGTTGTCATGCCCTCCTCCATGGAAATCTTCTGGACCCAGGTATTGAACCCCACAGATTTTTCCTCTCCTACATTGGTACTTGGGTTCTTTATCACTAACGCCACCTAGGATTTGGGACCTGGGAATCCCATACAACATCCCATACTACAAGGAACTCTGCTCAATATTCTACAATAATTTAAATGGGAAAAGAATTTGAAAAGGAATAGACATGTGTATGTAGACACATGTATATGTACGGATGTGAGAATTGGTCACAAAGAAGGTTGAGCACCAAAGAATTGATACTTTCCAATTGTGGTGCTAGCAAAGACTCTTGAGAATCCCTTGGACTGCAAGGAGATCAAGCCAACAGTAAATCAATCCTGAATATTCATTAGAAAGACTGATGCTGATACTAAACCTCCAAAACTTTGGCCATCTGATGAGAAAAGCCGACTCATAGGAAAAGACCCTGATGCTGATAAAGATTGAGGGCAGGAGGAAAAAGGTTTGACAGAGGCTAAGATGGGTGGATAGCCTTACCGATTCAATGGACGTGAATATGAGCAGACAATGGGAGATACTGAAGCGCAGTGAAGCCTGGTATGCTGCAGTCCATGGGGTCACAAAGAGTCAGAGATGACTTAGTGACTAAACAACAAATATGTATAACTGAATCATTTAACTGTACACATGTAACTAACACAACATTGTTAATCATTTATACTTTAATATAAAATATTTTTAAAATCGAGAAGAAAAAAACAGACTTGATTAATAGCAAAGTCCTACTGTACATAGAGCTATATTCAGTATCCATGCTAAATNAAACAAGTCGCCAGTCTATGTTCGATGCAGGATGCAGGATGCTTGGGGCTGGTGTACGGGGATGATCCAGAGAGACGTTGTGGGGTGGGAGATGGGAGGGGGATTCAGGATTGGGAGCTTGTGTACACCTGTGGTGGATTCATGTCAATGTATGGCAAAGTCAATAGAGAATTGTAAAGTCAAATTTAAAAAAATAATAAATAAATAAATTAAAATATATATATATATATGTATATATAAATCACTCTGCTGTACAGTGTTAATTAACACAACATTGTGAATCAACTATACTTCAACAACAACAGAAATATCCATCTTAGCTCCCAAGTGGAATTTTGGACCAGCTGAGTCTTTTATTGCTACAATATTCAAACCCCACTCTCCACCGTGTTCAATCCTACTTCCCCTCAATACAGGCTCTTTCTGAAAACAGGTCTCAGAGGATTGCCTTTCCACTGACCTCAGATCCTTAGATCTTATTTTCAGAGAACTCAAGATGAAATATTCTGAACAAAACAAAAAATGTGATATTTCTAAGGATTTTTGAAAATTACTATTATGCTTTATATAATGATTGATAACTACAGTGAATTTCTATTTTATCCACAATATTGAGGGTGATGTTTGGCTGTAAATTTAACTCAGCTAGTACCAGGAGTGTGGCCTTCTGTGTTACTATAACTTCTCTAATTTCCTTATATGCATAATGTATTATTCATAGAACAAACTCATGATATAATGAACTAAATAAAGTGAGAAAGAATACTTAATGACTTTTCTAACTGAGGTTAAACATTCTGAGTTAGGGCATATTTTAGTAGACAAATATAGGATACATGCTCATCTTTTAATGACAGCTAGTATTCACAGATGGAATTATACAAATTGTTTGCATTTCAAAATCAATCTCAGTTTCAAGTCCAAGACAATATGCAGAACAACAAAAAAAAAAGAGCTCCATATTTATGCTCCTCAAATCAACTGAAAAAACTCTATAACCAGTAGGTGGCTTCAGAAAAACCAATGATGTTTACTTTTGACATGCTAGAACTTAAGGTGCATTTATGAATTCCTATTCTTAATACTTGTAAGAATAACCTTCGTAAGAAAACCTCATTGTTATGCTGTCAACATTCAATTGTAAGCTGTAATGTCAAAGACCACATAGTTTTTTACAGTACTAGGAAATGCAACACAAAACTAATAAGCAAAGGGAACATCAAAAGCATGTAATAAATACTACAATCTGATTGTTTGCAAAACCCAATTTTTCTCAGAAGAAGAAACAAAAATTACAGGTGAGCTATTACAGTATTAACTTCTTAACAAAAACCTTGCTAAATAATAGCTTCTGGAAAACTTTTGATTTTACATTTTTCTTTTCACACTATGTGATTCTGTACTCTATTTCACAGAACAATGCTCCACTGAACGCTGTCACTCTTGCAAATGGCATGGTAGCTGTCAGTGATTTTTCAAAGAAAGCTGAAAAATATGTACATATCTTATTTTAATGTGTTCAAAACACATGGACCTTTTTGGTGTTAGGGAAGAGTAAAGAATGTGACCATAAGGTGAAGCATGTCTCATGCTGTGGTGCCAAGCAGTATGAAACCTCATGCTTCATTAATGATTCTTCTTGTAGCAGCTGGCAATGGATCATGAAAATGAATCAAAATATTAGGGATTTTTTTCTTATTCTCATTGTCTGCATTCACAAACAATTATGAGCAGTTGGGGTCCAACTTTCAGTGGATAGTATTTCAGTTCTCTGCTTTTTAACTCTATAGTTTTTTACTCTAAAATCATATGCTCTAACACATGCATTTGTTGCAGATAACAAACCCATTTGAAGATCTTTATGTGGAATATCTTCCAGTAAAAGAATAGATGTTAAGAAATATACTTTTAAGTGGAAAAGTCTCTCAACTGTTTTGAAGTATTATAAATCAAACTACTACTATTAAAAGCAAAATGAGCACAGGCAGCATGTGTATTTTACAAAAGAACAAATCAAGACTGTAAGTCACAGTGGGGCTTCTCTGGTTGCTCGGATGGTAAAGACTCTGCTGGCAATGCCAGAGACCTGGATTCAATCTCTGGATCAGGAAGATCCCCTGGAGAAGGGAATGGCTACCCACTCCAGTGTTCTCAGAGCCAATGTGTGTGTGTGCTCAGTCATTTCTGATATGTCCAACTGTTTGCAACCCTATGGACTATACCTTGCCAGGCTCCTCTGTCCATGGGATTCCACAGGACAGAATACTGGAGTGGGTTTCCATGCCNGGCTACCCACTCCAGTGTTCTCAGAGCCAATGTGTGTGTGTGCTCAGTCATTTCTGATATGTCCAACTGTTTGCAACCCTATGGACTATACCTTGCCAGGCTCCTCTGTCCATGGGATTCCACAGGACAGAATACTGGAGTGGGTTTCCATGCCCTCCACCAGGGGATCTTCCTGATCTAGGGATGGAACCAGCATCTCCTGCATTGCAGGCTAGATTATTTAGAGCTGAGCCACTGGGGAAGCCCCAGTAATACAATACTTAACTTTGTTTTTGAGAGTTATACTGCAATTATCTCCCCAGACCCTATAGGACTAAAAAGAACAGGAATTCAAATTTACTGATTTGATATTCTTAAGTAACTTTTATATCATATGATTCATTGCTAAGAATTCTGGGGTTGCATATATGCATTCAATAGCATCTAAATGAGTATAACTTTAATATGTTATGCTCCTAATAAAGAGTGTCCATCGTGAAGGGGAGGGAGCCTCATTGCATCAAAAATATAAATTACTCTCATTAAAATGAGCCCTTACAATTAGTCATAGTTCCATTTCAAGGTAATCTTGAATCACTACCAATTGCCATTTTCTTTGGGTAGTGGTTCAATATTACTTAGTCTAGTCATCAATGTTAACTAAATAAATTACTTAACACTGAATTAAATTACAGAATAAAGTTCCAGTCTTATTTGTTCTTTTAGGGTACCTTTTAGACTTTCTGAATACATTTGATGTAATTTGTATTCTCAAATCACCATAACAGTTTTAACAATCAAAATAAAACTATATCAAAAACAGAAAATAGAACTAGTTGATCAAATAAATAACTGATAGACGGAGCTTTTACTGTAAGGAAAGTAACTTATTTAAAGAATATCTAGATATTTAAAAAATAATAGTTTTCCTGCAGTCTATTTTTAGAATGTCTTAATCCTTGGAAATGCCTGTCTAAACATTGATATACTCAATAAAAAATAAATTTAAAATAAATATATTGTTTAAATGGATTGAAAAATAAAACAGAAATGAGCAAAAGTTGTTACCTATTATTCTAAAGTACTGGACAGTTTTATATATCATGTAATCAACCATGTGATATTCTCACTAACCAGCAGACTCACTTCATACATCATTTTCTGAGGTAATCATTTTACACAGTGAAGCAGGACTACTTATTTCACTTGAATAGTTATGATTTAACTTTCATTTCTGTCAGCGTTAACCTTTTTGCCTAGATAAATCTCTCAGGTTAATTATATAGGGCAGGATTTTCCTTATGGAAAATGCCATTGAAATTTCTCAAATAATGAAAGTTAGTACAAGCCAGATGAAATCTATTAACAATCTTTCTCAAACTCCTTTCCTTCTGATTGTTTTAGTTATTTCCTTTTTTTTTATTAGCATCATGCATAATTTCAAATATTCCTCTGTCCTGTATTATGAAACTGTTCTTGTCAAGGTTGTCAGTGATTTGCAATATGAAAAATCTGCAGACATAATACTTTTTAAAAAATTATTTTTACATGACCTACCAATGGCACTTAATGGGCTGATCACAGTTTCCCTCTTCTATCCTAAGTTTTAGACTTGAGCAACTGTGTAGGTTGCTTTAAGCAACTAATCTCTGGTACAGTAAGAATTAGGAATTCAAATTCACTCAATTAGTCTTATCTCTCAAGTCTCATATTGTCTTTATTTTAAAGATTTATTAGGTCTAGCTTCAAGCCTAAATATAGGTATCCAGTAATAGCCCTTTTAAAACTATTGGCACATTAGTCAAAGCATTGTTTATTATTATCTTAACTAAAGCAATGATCAGTATGTTCTCTTGACAAAATTATATTAGCATTTTCCCTGCTTCATTCTGTACTCCAAGGACAACTTTGCCTGTTATTCCAGGAATTCCTTGACTTCCTACTTTTGTGTTTCAGTCTTCTATAATGAAGAGGACATCTTTTTAGGGTGTTAGTTCTAGAAGATTTGTAGGTTTTCAAAGAACCATTCAACTTCAGCTTCTTCAGCATTACTGGTCAGAGACTTGGGTTACTTGGATATTACTTGGATTACTTGGATTACTGTGATATTACTTTGATTACTGTGATGGCAAACACCCTCTTCCAACAACACAAGATAAGACTCTACACATGGACATCACCTGATGGTCAGTACCAAAATTAGATTGACTATATTATTTACAGCCAAAGATAGAAGCTCTATACAGTCAGCAAAAACAAGCCTGGGAGCTGTTGTGGCTTCAGATCATGAACTCCTTATTACCAAATTCACACTTAAATTGAAGAAAGTAGGGAAAACCACTAGACCATTCAGGTATGATCTAATTCAAATCCCTTACGATTATACAGTGAAAGTGAGAAATAGATTCAAAGGATTAGATTTGATAGGCAGAGTGCCTGAAGAACTGTGGACAGAAGTTAGTCACATTGTACATGAGGCAGTGATTAAGAACATCCCCAAGAAAAAGAAATGCAAAAGACAAAAAGGTTGTCCGAGGAGATGTTACAAATAGCTACGAAAAGAAGAGAAGTGAAGACAAAATAGAAAATGAAAAATATATCCATGTGAATGCAGACTTCCAAAGAATGGCAATGAGAAATAAAATCTTCCTCAGTGATCAATGCAAAGAAATAGAGGAAAACAACAGAATGGGAAAGACTAGAGATCTCTTCAAGAAAATTAGAATACCAAAGGAATATTTCTTGCAAAGATGGGCACAATAAAGGACAGAAATGGTATGAACCTAACAGAAGCAAAAGATTTTAAGAAGAGATGGCAAGAATGCACAGAAGGACTATACAGCAAAGATTTTTCACTAGAAAGATAACCACAAAGGTATGATCACTTACTTAGAGCCAGATATCCTGGAATGTGAAGTCAAGTGGGCCTTAGGAAGCATCACTATGAACAAAGCTAGTGAAGGTGAT